>HE671041.1:129423-140453 GCA_000313835.2 Heliconius melpomene melpomene
AAATTCTTAGTTACAGAACTAACTAACTGTTAAACGCGTATTGGTCGATTTTTCTGTAAAGGCGACCAATCAGGGCCAGCGTTTAAAGAGTTCACAATTTTCGGATAGTTTTTAAATTGACGAGTACGATTATAAACTAACCGGTTTCATAATCTTACGGTGACATATATAAACTTTTAAAGTTATTATAAATATCAGATGTCTATCAAATTCACTTTGCTAGGAGTCTAATCGCAATTGTTCTGAAACAGTTTTAAATTTCATACTGGAACAATGGGTATTAACGTTTAATGTACCGACAATACGACGGGACGTCCAGTAAAAACTTTGCCACTAGAAGCTTATGTAGGGTGCCCATTCGTCTAGAAATAAATAAAGTTTTTAATTTTCTACTATTGCGCTTTTTACCGTTTTAAGACTAAATATATTGTTATATCTATATATTAAAAGTTAAAAAATCTTATATATCTCATATCTTTATAATCTTTATTTTAGTTTTTTATAATAGGAAGGATATTTTCATGGATACCCTATAATAAACAGTAAATAGAGTGATACTAAACTTCGGCATTGTTTTAAAAAGCAATAGCCAAGTTGTGTGTACACTTTAGTTAATCCTCTCGAGTTTTAAGGGTAGTTCAAACTTACATTCACATATATCACATATGTTAATTAAACAAAATTGGTCTCACCGAAATTCAGAACCTTTTGAAACACTTAGGTATATATTTTTGTGTTTGTATTTTTACTATGTACATATAATTGAGGCCAGTCGTGGCGCAGTGGCAAAAGCGCGAGATTGTAAACGCAACAGTTTGTGGATTCGATTCCCACTCGAGGGAATAAAATATTTAATATTTTCATTTCTTACTTATGGTGCCGAGGCAAAGACGTGACGTTGAATTCTCATTTTCACTCAACCCAATGCCTCCAGAATTTGGCATAAATTGGGGAGTGGAGTGTTATAACACTAGGCTCCCTCTCCTTACCCTCCTACATGCGATACATGTGATATATAAAGATGAATCATTTATTATATTTCACTTTATGAAATGCGGATTTAACTTACACGATATGGCTCAATATCTACCTGCAAATCTAACGGAGCACCTGACATTCCACATGGGCAGTAGTTAGCAGTAATTGGTATTCAGTGCAATGGAAGCGCTTGCGACGGAAATTAAAAATGATTGTATTGCCTTGCGTGCATACCTTCGTTGTATAACTTAGAATTTATCGAGTGTAAGCGATACTGTGTGTGGCCGATACATTTTGAAACGAATGTTTGCCTTTAAAGTTTTATACTAAAATAAGTCAATAAATACGTATATTGTGGTTAGTAGCTACTTACAATTTCTGAGTATATAATATTAGTTAGGAAGACATTACACACGAGCACCAATTTAGCACTGTTAGATTAGATTTTGTACCATTGTTCAAACATACATGAAATGATGAAACAACCTTCTTAGAATATGGAGGATCAGTTGAAAAATCCAACGTAAAGACAATATATTGAATCATTATATTGAACTATAAATTAAATGTGATTATTTGTCTAACCATTAAGGTCCTTGCCCTGTACTTAAACAAATTTAACAAACGGTAACGATAAACTAGACTGAAGACATTAGTCATTCACTTAAAATGTTCCTCATTTACCTATAATGAATTGAAATAATATGCACACTTTCGTATACAAATGTAAAATAAAGTTTCAATGAAGTGTACAATTCACGTGTTTGTTCTTGCTACACGTGGATTGCACACTTTTCCACCAATTAATGTTCCCAGTTAAAAACGGCCAACAAAGGCCCGTCATCGTCGAATAAACGCGTAAATGTTTACTCTATACATCGGCCGCTGTGTGCATCAATTAAAAATATATTACTCACACGGTTTGCTTTCATACTGTATATTGTGTAACGTTCAAAATAAACTTTTTTTTTTGTATATAATGAAAGCTTGTTTCTGTTGGTTAAATAACCACCCGAGTGTTGGTTGGCTATATTGTCCTATGGTTGATGTAGACTTTTTGGAAATATGAGATTTTGATAATAAATATTATCACTTTATGTATTTTTTCAATTTCTTTTGAACATTAGCTGAGATAAGTGCGATAGTTATTCGTATTTTCTTTATGACTACTCAATTAATTCGCAATATACATATCTGTCTTTTCTACATTATTATTATACTTGTAGCTAGGCGATTTTTACATTAAAACCATAAATAAAATACTTAAATAAAATGATTTGCAGTTACTAAATATTGATATGTAAATGCATAATAGTTCTAAAATGACTGGTCATTACAATTTGGTGTCATAACGTCGAATCATATAACTTTTTTCCACCAAAAACATATTTGAACAAGTTTTACACTCGTCGCTTTACTTTCCCGGCGCATTTAGTCATATTTGCATATGAATCTGCAGTTTTGCATGACATATTTTCAATTTTTTCAATTTTTGTCGTTACTATTAAACTACCGATAGCATGAAAGCGTCACATGCTATCTACGGAAACATTGAAAGTACGATATGAATATTTTTTTTATCCAATTCATGTTCATTCAATGCTCAATTGAAGATAATTTTTATATATTTCATTTATAACTTTGTGAGTATAAATTTATTATAACATATTTTTTCTATTTTTTAGTTTAATGATTTGTTCATCTATTAAAATTTACACGGAAATATCGATTTAAAAATAGATGATTCTTGTTAAGGTGGTTAACTAATAATTGCAGGCGTAAAACCTATTTCTTTCCAATATACATAGTTTTCGCCTGGTTGGTTATGGGCTTTTGGCGCAATGTTAAAAGGTTTTTATGATACATGTTATAGAAGTATTTATTCTAAAACAATCATTTTTATTTTTCCGTTAAATATTTTAGTGATTTATAATTCTTATGAGAAATAAACGTAAATTATCAACCGTGTCACCCCCCAAATTGAAAACTTTAAATCATTTTGCTTCTTCAATAATACCAACAAGATGAAATCTTAATTACGGCGAAAGTTGAATATTTTTATCCAACCAGACAGCGCACCCCAAAATAGGTCAACCGACTGAAGAACGAGAAAAAAGGTTAAATCGATACAAAACGCTTACAACAAATATTTTCATTACTCGATCGGTAATAGAACCCTCAACCGCGCTTAGGAATGATTAAAAACGAATAAAAGAAAACAAAATGTTTCCATCTTATCGATAAGTTGGTACGCACGTATATCTGAATTTGTCGAAGAACCGAAGGCTGAATATTTTAAACTCACCACCGATACCGATATGTTTTTCTTGGTCTCATCTTGATATATTTATTGAGGGAAGCTACGATCGAGATCTTTCCTTATTGCTTTCGTCGAAAAACGTAATCGCATTCATCCTTTTATTGTTATGGAGTTTAAATTTTAATAATTAGGTAATAGCTATAAAATGTTTATTTTAATATTTTTCGACATCTCGGCTTCCATATGAAATAATTAAAGGTATACCGCATATCATGTTGCTTAATTTAAATTGAACGCCACACCAATTAGTAAATATACATGTAATTATCTTAAATTACACCTATGCGCGTCTACGTAGAGAATACTCGATTCGGTTTCTGGTGTTGGCTTTTCATCAACATGGTAATCGCACGATAACATTGAATGCGTCCTACCTGCCTTGAATTAAATAAAAATAATCCTCAAAAAGAACGAAATGGGCAATTTTTACGGAATGTTTATAAAGGGAACGTTTTGCGAGTGTCGTTATACACTCACAGTGCCTATTATTGTAAAAGAATTGCTGAATAGACATCATCATACCTTTGTAAGCTTTCACAATAATTACGAAATACCAAGCTAAGGTTACAACCGGACCTAATCTGAAATCAATAATTATAGTTCGAATAGATACAAACAAATTATAAATATATCCTTTTATATACATAGAGATAAAAAATATATTGTCTTTAATTATAATGCTAGATCAGTAATAAGAACGAGATAAGAATAAAGCGTTAAGATTTACGAATAAATGAAAAATTTACGACCCAATTTATGTTCGGAACAGTGCGAAATGACCACTATTCATGTGTATAGAGCCTTGTATATGGTGTTTTGGGCGTGAGTTATATTTACGGCACTATATGTTTAGCGACAATCGTAAAAGACTCATGTTTTACACCGCCCGTAAACTAACTGCGAATGTTAGTTCCCACTAACTTTCCCAAGTTGCTTGATGCATAGGTAATCCGTTCACGGCACCACCACACCGCCACCCCGCCGGGACCCGCTTAATGATACCCTATAAAATCTTTTTCATCTAAATGTGCTTTTGTTGTATTCCCTCTGTCAATTACTCAGGTACTAGCTTGTAGGACCAATAAATAATAGTTGGTTGTTAGATGGTTTTTCTAAAATATTTTGACTCAAAAATGGAATCTATTAATATTAATTTGAAATTATTTCATAATAAATAATGTGTAAACTGTACATAAAATGTAAATCTTATTCAAACACTATTTTGGTATAAAAGCTGCAAGTACACAAGAGAGACAGTATTGGTGGAACCGTTGACCACAGAACCGCTGTCATCATCAGCCGCCACAGCCTACGGTTGGAATTAATAATTAACACTAGTTTTTTATTGCCCTAAATAAGTTAGTAGAAAATTAACAATTTGTCTCAAAACTCCTTATTTATTTACGTTTAAATAATGTATTTTATTTATTCGCCTTCACCCTCGTGGTGATATGGAAGTGTTCAGGGTAACTACAACTCACACGTTCAGTGGATTATATCGAAATGTATAACGGAATGTAGCCTCCCTCAATACCTTAGATTATTGCATTCAAACCTACACACCAGATTTTATAATATTAGTATAAATGTATTTTTACTAGCGTATTTTCTCATATGAATTACATCCGCGATCTAATAAAAATATAATTTTAAATTGATAGTTAAAGTTCGCCAATTAAATAAAACAATTATTTTGTAGCATTATTACTTCAATTCTTTGTATCGATATAACTTTTTAATTTATGAACGGATT
The DNA here is from genome assembly GCA_000313835.2 of Heliconius melpomene melpomene. Classification (NCBI taxonomy): domain Eukaryota; kingdom Metazoa; phylum Arthropoda; class Insecta; order Lepidoptera; family Nymphalidae; genus Heliconius; species Heliconius melpomene. The sequence goes on from HE671041.1 coordinate 134,475, forward strand.
AAATAAAATCAACAACGTTAAGAGAAGTTTACCAAAATATAATAGTAAAAATTTAAAAATTAATTTGGTTAAGGCGTTTCTGAGATAAGCGTGAACAAATGCACAGACAAACAGATAAAAAAATTAAGAATATTTTTTTTGGATTGTGAATAAATAAATAAAAAATAAACAATATTTCTATAGGTATAACTAAAGCTTATACTTACCCAACGCGATAAGTGTAAAATGAATTTTATAAACTATCTCAGCGATGTGACCACACGGCCCCTGTCATCCACAACTGTTCCTAACATGTCATATACATACATACCAAGTACAATCTTCTATAGTTGTGTTAATTACTGATTACTACATTTACTAGTTTCAAATTTTATATTTTTTATAAGACAAGTTGGTGCCCGCAACTTTATTCCTGAGGACGTTATGACTTTCGGATTTTGCATCTAAGCTCTTAGCTCCACTTGCGACGTTCGGGAGTTTTCAATTTTGTATGTCATCGGAAAAATCTCATCATGCTGAGCAACTTTTGCTAAGGAGCGAGTTTTTTATTTATTATAGTTTTGATTCTCAATGATACCCTATGTCCTTTCTCAAGTTCTAAAAAAAATAAAATATTGTCTTCATTGTTAATACGAAAAGTTATATCACTGTAGGCAGTGTAAAAATAAGATATATTTATTTGTGTTTCACTCATCAATATACAATTTTTTTATACAAACAAGTTACTATTTTAGGCGATCTCTTGAAAAAAGTGAGATGACGCCACACGTTGAATATTGTAGATTCATAGATATTATAATCCTCACGCTGCATCCTGAACATGGCAAGGTAAGCAGAGGGAACCTGGAAACCTAATGTTATGACATTCCGTTCCTATTAAAACAAACTTCCGTCCTCCACTTTCCGCCGAATAATTAATTATAGATTAGATTTATAGATTAATATAAAATCACTTCTTATATATTGTGCAAATGTTATGGCACAATAAAATTCACCTATTTGTTGACATCGTCAGCATCCTAAATAACCGAAGCTCGCCGAACAAGTGAGATCCGAATATTGCGCCTCGCTACCCTTTTCAACAAATACAGAACACACATTGTAGGTGCACGAACCTCTTCCTTTATAAAAAACCTCTCTTATTATGTTCCTGTGTAGGATATGAGGAAATTGGCTCAATGGCTTTATATGAAAAACTCACGTAATCTTCTTGGCGTGTGGCCTACAATATCGTGAACTTACCACTCGTACCACTTCTAAGCACTTTAATTCGCAAAATTATGATGTTCAAATATTTATTATTTAGCTATATTTTATCTAATCTTCTCTATAATAGTTTTTAAACAGTACAATTTATATTTTAATTGGAAATCGATCTTTAATAATAACATAGTAGTTATAACGTTCTATTAAAAAAAATGCAATATACATAATTTAATAATTTTATTTTAATCAAGACAAGCATATCTAAAATAGCATTTTAGTATAAATTGAAAGCAGTGCAAGATTGAGTGCACGAAGTATCTAATAAAGTACCTACTGCAGCAGCATGTCGCGTGTCAACGACGAACCGCGATCGGTCGTGCACACCTCGTCGGCCCGGACCTCCGCGTCACCCGGAACGCTTTAGCGGCAATCACCACACCGCTGTTATGAAAATTCCGACATTGGAATTCTGACTCACACTAGAAAATTTCGCTGAGTTCTGCGGTTGTCGTCAGCCGGGTTTTTTAAAGAACTGGAGTCTGTTACGTTTATTTCAGCCTGCATTTTATGGAGGCGGGAATGTGCTCTGCTTTGGTTTATTTGTGAGCCGCCTTTCTCATGAAATTGCGCTGTTTCATTGCTTACGAGCCGTTTTGAGATTCTAGTTAGGAGCAAACTTTTATCGTGATGCCTTTTTTTTTTCATTAAAATATTTAATCTATCGTAGAATCCGCTTCCACTCTTATCACTACCAAGAACATAATCTGGAGAACAGTTGAGGCACAAATCTCATTCAAGTTTGAAAACCGCCGTATGAACAATAACAAAAGCATACCAATAACAAGGCTATCGTTAAAATCTGATTGCGGATATCAATAAGAAACGAGAAGGAACATAAATTTTCAAAACCCATCAACCATTAACAATTACAAAAGAAAGGTAAGGAATGAAATGTTTTATTCATTCCGTTAACGAGGAAATTACTTGGAGGGCGGCGATGGATCGGATTGCAAGAGGACGCCGAGAACCTTTAGGGAGAAGTATGCCCAATAGTCGTTCTAGGCATCTTTAGCTACTAAAGTGTCTTTTGCTTGGAAATTATTTTTATTCTGTATTTAAAAAGTTCACATACGTTTTCTTTTTTATTTTTTTAGTAAGTAATAAAAAAACATAATGAAAAATGTAATAAATTGAATTATGAACTCAAACACAGAGCTTGTATAATGTTTATCAAAATTTAAGCACAAACATTCAAGACCGGGGCTAATTACGTAAAGTTCGCGTACAAATTCCGAATAGGCTGTAAAGAGTGCGAATTTGCATTGAGAATATTTTTCGTCAACAATTAGCCTGTTAGGCTTTTGTCTACTGGCAGGGGTTGGTTTTAACGACGTTTTAAAAGATTTCAACCCGCGAGACTGGGGGCTTATCGCGAACGTGCTCGCCTGCTTGTTACAAAAACCCCTTTATTAACTTTACGATGTCTTTAAAGAATAACAGATATAATAAATACACAGGGTTCATTTTGCTACGTGGCATTTTTATGTTTCTGGAATCTTTTTACAATCCTTTACTTTTTATATCATTTATGCTGAAACGGAATAGTAAATATTCTAAAGGCATTACTTCTTGTTATGTTTTTTAAGCAACGCTATAACAGGTTTAAGTACCAGTTGCTGCAAAATAAAATTTTGTCACCAGTTTTTTTTCTGATTTTACGCATTTTACCAATGAGTTAACATACTCAAAAGCGATATATAGTTATCAAACACAGACATTTATTACGTGAAGGAAAAAAAAATATCACATGTGTCTGTATACTCAAAAATTCGTAAACCAGAATCTTTATGTTAAATTGGACTTATAAACAGTCGTAGAAGGTCGTAAGGAAGTAACTTATTCTATTATGATACATACATCTATTTTGATGTACGATATGAAAAGCTGTTGATTACAAACGTTACGATGAGTTTATTATGAGATACTGAAGCCTTTGCACGTCCATTTTGGAGTTCTATTTAATCGTTGAGACGTAATGCAACTGGGTCTTTGTGCTATGTACTCGTGAGAGCACTAACTCAACCAATAAACCTGCACAATTTGTCCTTAAGGCTAAAGCCAGATGCTACATTGTTTATAAATTATTCAGTGGTGAATTTTGGAAAACCGTATACAAAGTTAATGTAATTTATTGTTTTGCTTTTAGTATAAATATGTAGTTAAAGTTATATTGATTCACTATCGTATAATACATTTAAATTAGTCACGGATACAAGATAATGCTGATGATTATTTTGTATTTTAAGTAGCTCAAATATTCCTAAACACAAAGAAGATCAAGAGACCGTCTAATTATTTCTTCATATCTAAAATGGTATAAAAATATTTTCCTCTTAGTATATAAGCTTACAACAATACGAGTACGTGCACTCACTACGATATTTAAATTATACTTAATAGGTATCTTAATTATATTTAATTTTAAACATGTTCATTTTTTACAAATAAACAATGTTTGAATATAATCGCGTTTGTTATATAGATGTATAGGGTAGGGTATAAACACAAGGCGAAGGTAACAGAGATGGGGGATCATTTTCCAAATGCCGCTGGCGTCCGGAATCGCAAATTATATACGTACGAAGGTGCAGAGTGAGGGTGTGTACGGTGGTGTCATAGTCCGCTTTGTCGACATTGGCCCGGCGACGGCCGTTGAAATGATTTATGTTTGCAAACCAGCTTGTGCCGCCGCCGCACTGGCCACGTTAGCAACTCCAACGAACTTCGTCCACTTTCATGGACAATGTATTCACAAACACTTCTATACAGTTGCTGGTTGCCACCAACGTAAATGCAAATGCACCTACAACAGAAGATAACTTTTATTTATATAATAAACAAAATGGTGTTTACATTCGTGTTTTATTTACATAAATAACATTGCGAAATTACTTACGTCAATATAAAATACTGGCGGAATCACTCTCAATTGTTTAGATATGAATAGAAAGGAAAATACATCATTGAATAAATGACTACGCATTTGACAAACGAGCATTCACAGCTATATCCCGCGGTAAACGAGGAGAATGATCCTCCCCAACGTATTATAAATAATATAGGAATTCCTCAAGGGGCCGCGGAAATGTACAGGATTTGCTATATCTTATACGCGTTTTTGGCTTAAGTTCCGCCAGTAGCTATCTACTCGTAGCTCAGCCTCTGAGCTCAACTTCCTTCTTTAATAACCCATTAGTCAATTACCGTTTTTTAATATTGTAATACTTTAAAGCGAATTCTCGTTGTTTTATGTTTTCTATGAACGAACAATTTTAGGCTTTCCTTTATAATTTTAACCTTTCTTCTTTTTACTAAAAAGTTACATTTTATTTATAATGTCCTATTTAGCAAAGCTACCTTTTCTTTACCTTATTTAGAAAAATTGTCATAATATTCTATTTTCTTGGCAAATTGGTTATACAACTCCAAGCGCAATAGAATTATAAAATAATATTGAATTCGATTCACTTTGTAACGGTCGGTAATGTCTCTTAACAACCCACAAAGTTGTTAAGAAACATTATATGAAATAAAGCAATTTTTATTCAGGCAAAGCAAGTCGAGACTCCGTTGCTCATACTTGTTTTTCTTAAATCTCTCTGTGAACAATTATATTATGGAGAATCTTGTTAACGTTTGAAATCATTTTCTCTGCCCCAGGAATAATGAGTTCTGTGTTTTCACTCGAAACCCCGGTGACTTTTGTTTAATGGAATGATAATACGAATGCTGGCCTCTTTGTAGTGAGGGCCCGACAGTATTGTTGTTTTTCCTCGGGCGGGTCACTTTAGTTTCTAAGGATAATGTCATTGCTTTTCTAAAATTTCTTGCGAATGGATTACGAGATTGTATAATATAAATTGTAAGCTTCCCCCTGTAAGAGCTTTACATTAAAATTTCAAATTTGGACAGTGTACAATCTGACTTACTTAATATTTTAAAATGCTAAAACCTGCTTATAAATTAATGAAGGTTTCTATTATTATATTTATGGATAGGTAGCTACACGTCGATATACATTTTTAGACTTGAAGTTTTATGCTCTAATATAAATAAGTGAATACATAGCTAATAAATTTGTTATGATTTCAATTCTCGCTTGAAAAAAAATTGGGAAAATATATTTTTTAATTTTTCTTCGGTAACGCATTTGTGTCGCGAACGCGAACGAATGTAACGCGAAAAATTAAATATGTATTTAGAATATCGCGCATTCAACGAAAAGTGGAGAGCGGAGTATCTTGACACCAGTTTCTCTTGGCCAATATTGAACGGCCTAATACCAAATACAAGATATATTAAAAAGCTTTAGAAATAAATTCCTATTATTAGATTTTTTTATAAAATAATAATACCAGCTCCTATAATATGTATAAATAAAATTTTCTGCAGAATATGCAAGTAAACAAATTTAATTACATCCCTGAATTAGCCACAATACATACCATCGCCGTGAATGGGAAACTTCGGAGACCTCAACTTTAAACGAGTTTCCCTGCAAGTGGGTCTCACAAAAAGTATTTTGTAAAAACACCTTTTGTAAGTTCTATCAAAAATCATTCACAAGTTTTTCACTGAGGATGAAGTGTTCACTTTGTGGCGCAAATTTTTTACTTATTTTCTCATTTTTATTCAGTTCGCGATTTTTATCTGTCGCACGTGTAAACACTGCAGTGTTTGCTCTTTTCTTTATGTAGGTATTCTATTCTTGAG
>HE671042.1:0-35327 GCA_000313835.2 Heliconius melpomene melpomene
TGACATACAAAACGTGAGTATAAGATGGCATACTATCTTACCCTTATAAATAGAATCGATGTATTTTTTTGCTTTACCTACAAAATGCCTGGCAATTACAAACGAATATATATTGGTCACAAGAAGACACGGATAAGGCTGCTAGAGCAAGGGCATTCAATAGCCGCAAGTGACGAAGCTTATTCCCTTTTTGGAAAAGGAAGTGACTGATAACGGAATCCAACCTCATAAAAATTTGCAACATGTATGAATCTGGCCTTAATACTGTTTAAAAGCCCCCCGGCAAAGAAGAAACTATTTATTTGTGAACTATGCTCGACAAATAATGATGGCGTTTTTATGCCACATACTAAGTATGTCATTTTACCCTGTAGATATGTCGTCTTACACTGGTCGACCTAAGTGCGATTTTTGTTTGTTTATATGATGTTTGAAAGATGATTGTTCTGAAACTAAAATAATTTCGTAGATTATGAAATATATAATAGTATACGCAATATGCTGTTCTCAGATCACTTTATTTATTTGAAATATTTGTCTTCAAACAAAAAGTATGTCATCTTAAGCACAATTCCCCTACACATATACGATTATATGATATTTTTTAAATTCTCTTCTACTTTTTTTATCTAAATTATGGTAATAAAAAATAATTGAGGCGAGTCGTAGCGCAGAAATGGTGTGAGTTCGATAGGTACCACTCGAGAGAATGAATTATTTAATGTTATCATTACCTCGCTCTGGTAACAAGGCAAAGCGTGGCGTTCAGTTCCGCTATTTAACACGCAATGCCTCCAAAAATTTGGCGGACATTGGAGAACGGAGTTTTTTATGAATTTTATATGTGCGCTAAAAAAATATTAATAATATTAACCTAGGTGTATATTTTTATGTGAACAGTACTCCACTGGTACTATAGAACAGTGGCTATTAGCCGCGCCCTGCCAAAAGATTGCAGCGCACGCGCATGCCTCGCGATTTATGATCATCGCTCGCACGTGCCTTTAAAGCCGCGATTACATTTGCACTGAGTGACTGTGTGATGAACAAACAAACACATGTATGCATCTACTAGTAACGATGTACTAACGTCATTTAAATCAATATGTTAGAATCTTATTGGAAGTTATTAACTTGGTGGTGGAGGTTGAAAATGTCTATAAATAGTTATAGGCACTAAAATTATGAAGCTGAAGAGTTTTCGATATCTGGGGCCGTCTTGGCGCAGCGGCACACGGGTGCGACTGTAAACTAATTGGGGGTTCGATTCCCACTCGAGAGGATAAATTATCCAATATTTTCATTTTTCCACTCTAGTATCGAGACTAAGCACGACGTTGAGCTTTGCCACTCAACACGAAATGCCTGAAAAATTATTCGGAAAGTGGGAAACGGAAGTGTCTCAATTCAAGGCACTAGGTTTATCAGGTTCCCTCAGCTTCCTATGTGTGGGATACATCGTGAACCTAAAAAGAAAACAAAACTAATATTGTGAACCAATCTTAACGTACAAGTTGACGGATAGCGCGTCCAGAGCTCCAGCCATCGCGCGGCGCGTCTGTGAATAATTAGAATGAGTCCGATTGTGCAAATTACTACATCACTACACTGATTGCTGAGATTAAATCATATTATAATGTATGCTGGGTGGAGACGCACTCGCGGTATGGGTGCTAGCTTTAATTGTAGCTTATTTTTAAACGCTTTTGTTAGTTCTGTTGTAACTATGTAATAAAATCTAAGAATCTGAATGACGCGCTCTTCTAATTGTGTCATCATGAAATTGGACTATTATATGAGTGGGCTGGATGATAATACAATTATATGGTAGCATCGAGCTGGTATCACTGGTTTGTAAACGCGACGTCGACGGAAATCACTTGGCACTTTCCGTGGAACTCTCGAGGCATTGCGTCTTGAGTGACGAAACTCAACGCGACGCCCAGTTTTACCTCGTTACCAGAGCGAATCAAGGAAAATATAAAATATTTAATTTCCTCCACCGGGAATCGAACCCACAACCTGTCGCTCCAAAAATACATAATATATTTATGATTTCAAGACAAGATAATTCAGGATATAATTTAAACAGCTTCCCGTCTCATTATTAACGATATATCCGAAACAATTTGGAGTAAGATCAGAGGACGTGGAGGGTTTTACGACTACATAGAACACAAACATGGCGGCACGCTTGTGTACTTTACGCACATTTCGGTAATATTCGCACGTGCTTTGTCTGTCAACGATTTATAATTTTTGTGGTTCTATCTATTGGGGTAGAGTTGAGCGGGTTTAGTTGTATTTGGTGGTTATGGGTTTGGTGGTTGTAAGTTCATATTAGTACAGGTGAAAAGTTAGTTATTTAGAAAGTGTATAAAGATTTGAACCGGTGCCTCTTGGAATCCGTCCAAGCACTCTGACCACTAAGCCGTTCTTTTCGAGCTACGCTGATATTCTTATATGATTTTTCCAATTTGTTTTTGTTGTTAGTGTCTTTATAGGTACATTTTTACAAATTTTATGTAAAATATCTACGTATAGGTCGATTTCGTAAATTTCACGTAAAGTGATATATTTATAGAGAGTAATGAACTGCAACTGTGTTGCCAGTAAGATGTAAAAGATTCCAGCCATTACAGTCTATGCAGTTAGAAATACAAGAATACACTGGTTTCTTTAGCGAAAGAGGTTATTTGGAAAAGCCAAGGAAAGGAAGGAACGGCGATGGGGTTCACTGCCACGTTCCACCAACCAGCATTGAATAATCTTTTGCACTAGCCTAGTATTAAAACACTTCGGTTTCCACTTTCAGTTGAACTCTGGTGTTGCGTGGCCGCAAGTTCAAGCTAGTTATTTATTAAAAGACAAGCGGACGCGCACAGCTTCGCTTGAATATTTTGGGGGTGAATTCTAATAAACCATAAAACATGTGTTCAATGAAATGTTTTTAAGAGTCTAAATTTCTAATTTTATAATAATCCAGATTAGATCCAGTTTGTATAGAGAAAAGATTTTGCCATACAAACTTTCAACCCCTTATATGCACCCTTAGGGGGAGAATTCTAGAAAACGATGAAACACGTGTTCAATTAAATACTTTTAAAAATCCAAATTTAAAATTTTATGAAAATCGATGCCGATTTAAATTTTTTTCCATGCAAACTTTCAACCCCTATTTCACCCCTTTAGGGTTAAAACTTTTCAAAATCCCTTCTTAGTGGATGTCCAGATTACGAAAGTAAACATCTGTCCAAATTCCACGTTTCTAGGTACAGCGGTTACGGCTGTGCGTGCGTCTTACCTCAGCCAGTGAGGACAAGTCCTTTTATATATATATAGATAATAACTTTAGCTTTGAGAAAAATCTATAATACGTTCATAATTCCATATATAGATATACTGAGAAAACACTTGCCACTTGCCGTCACAGCTGTGGTACATCAGGGTTCGTTCCAAGAAAAAATATAAGCGGACGTGTGTTCAGAATATTACTCCAGTATAATTTGTACGTACATCCGGGACCTGATACTGAATCATAATATGTTTTAGTCAAAATAATGAATGTCCCGCGCCCACTCGCGCCCGTCTCAGTTTTGATGTTTAAATTAATATACATAATTAAATTAATTTCTGCCTAAATTACGAATTATATGAAACATTTTTTTCCTTTTTTTAGTTTCACGCTGTATCTCGTAGGAGGAGTCTAGTGATAAAATACTCCGCTCCAACTTTCCGTTGAATTCTAGAGGCTGTGTGTTGAGTGGCGGAACTCAACACCAGAGCGAAGAAATGAAAATATTTAATGCTTAATTTCCTCAAATGGGAATCGAACCCACAATCTGCCTTTACAGTTACACGCACGTGTCTCTACACCACGACCTCAACCTCAACGTATGAAACATTGATAAGTTACATTGCCAGTAGTGTCAGTCAAACCACTATGGAATCCCTTTGAGTACACCAGTATGGAAACCCCTTTGAGTACAACATTCGTGACGGCCTGTGGTAGAATATTGATTCTCTCGGTCTATATAGAAATTTCCGTTGCTCTGGAAATTCTCCCCACCATCAAATTAAATGTCAAGATGCTTACCACCTTTTACACATGACATTACTTCCACAAAATAATGATTAAATTCTAGGAAAATGTTTTTAAAATAATTTGTATTATGAATTATGATAAGAGATTGACCTACCGATATGGTCACGGTTATAAAGCACATATAAATATCCGAATATCAGACAGTCGTTCTATATCTTTCGATTCGCGTCAGACATTTTGTTCATCTTAAATATTATTATAATAATATTATTAAAAAATGAAGGTGTCTATCTTCTTCATTTCGTGTGTTTTCGCCTTCTTAGCAATCAGTCAGGCTAATCCTGTGTAAGTAATTAAAAAAAATATTTTTTAATGTATAAGATACATTATATACACATATATATTTTATAGATTAGTAATATTTATGAATTTTCTACTAGAAATATTAAGTAAATATCTGATAAATTCCTACGAATATCTGGACATTTTAAAATTTTAACAAGCTATCTAAGAGCCAAAATTTAAACTTTACTTTCCTAATATTCAATATTTAATTTATCAATAACTAGCGGCCCGCTCGCGGTTTCACCCGCGTGAACTATGTTATTATTAATTTCTGTTTTCATGACTACGTCCTAGTGACGTCTATGCAAAATTTGGTCTCCTAGCATTTGTAGTAACGAAGTTTCATACAAACTTTCGACCCCAAAAACAACCCCTTAAAAGTCAAATATTGCAAATTCCCGTCTTAGCGAGCACCTACGTCCTATAATAATGTTTGTAAATTTTATATTTTAGGCACACTTTTATCCACCAAATAAATTTTAAATTCATATATTTACTTACAGTCCTGATGACGTGCTCTGTCTCGTCTACGGCGAGTGCTCTGGAGAAAACCCTTGGGGATCTAAACGCCGCGGAAACGATTATATCGGCGATAAACTCAAAAATATTACATATATAGTTCCTATTTTACCTGAATATCAGCGTGTGGTGAGATCACCGTAACAAACCGATCAACTTATAAAATCTTAATCTAAAAATAATAAATGGCGTTACAAGTACTGAAATAACGTCGAACTTCAGTTGCCGCAAATTTGCATAATACGATAACGAGTAAATATTGAATATCCTAATTTATTAATTAATCTACTTCACGCTGTATCCCGCACACCGCAGGGTAGGCAGAGGGAATCTAGTGTTAAGACACTCCGTTCCCCACTTTCCGTGGAATTCTGGAGGCATTGCGTATTGAGTGGGGGAACTCGCGCTTTGCCCCGACGCAAGAACAAAGAAATGAAAATATAAATTAAAATAAATATTACATAATATCTTATTTATTTAAATAAAATTAAAATAAATATTTAATAAAAATGTTTTTACAATATTCTTCGGTCATTTTCGTCACTTCTATTTTCAAGGTCTTAAGGTTGTCTTCTTTTCAGGTGAATAGTTGATATTTTTTTTATTATAATAGACGCACTATAAAAAATGATATTTGTAGTATTACTGTAGTTTTTTTTTACCTTTTTATGTAATACTAGCGGCCCCTGCGCGGCTTCGCTAAAGGTTATTTAAGAGCGGGTAAATCCCTATCTCGTGGGAATTCCGAGATAAAAAAATTACCGTTGTGTTGCTCCATGACCCTTCAATCAATCAATTTTTTTATAAGAATTTTCTTTTTTGCTGCTAAATACCTCATTATGATTTACTTCTAAGAGATATAAGATGTCGCGGACGTTCTTTTAGATATGAAATTGAATATTTTTTAAAAATTCTCCAAATGTGATTTGAATTGCCAACCCACGCGCACTGTGATGCATCTTAATACTTCACCATTTTCTGTCCAATTTTTAATCAATTTACCTTTTAAGAGTGGGTTACAGTGTGACGGTGAACACAATACTTCCTTAGTTTTTTATCTTGACGCTAATTACAAAGTATATAATATATATTATATAAGTAATTTAGTGTTTTATTTTCCCATTTAAGAAAAATAGGATATCATAATATTTAAAATAGAGAAACCGAACGTCGCACTTTATTCAACAAATTCTATACCTAATCTATGTTCTATTTGAATGTTTCTTAATAGATCTCAGATAATCTAGGGAGCTGTTATCGTAGCTTAGCAACGATCATTTACGAAGATAATTCACATCAAACTACTTTGAATAGCTGCCAATATCTAAATAAGCTGGCGTTGGTTGCGGAACTGTACCGTCAAAACAATAGTTATCGCCATTTGAGCGCCTTTGAGAAAAAACTGGGCACCAGTGTATTATACTAATTATCTTTTAATTTTGAGGCCAGTCGTGGCGCAGGGGCACAAAGTGTGACTCTAAATGCGACTGATTGTGAGTTCGATAGGATGAACCGAAATTTCGAACTGGAAGGAAGTGGAGGATGGAATATTTTAACATTAAGTTTTGTACTACTAAAGGAAGGCTTACACTATATGCCGGACATGATTAGTTATCGATCCCATCTCATATTCTTGTATCATTGTATGAGAAATATTCTTATATGTGTGATTGGACCGGAACTTGACCGGTATCATAGTATGAATGCTCTCATTGTTTCTCGTATAAGAATATTTTTAACAGACTGAGATTGGACCGAGAATGAACCGCGTCACCATAGTGTAGATCATCCCTAAATTTTCTGTGTAATCTCCCGGAAATTCAACACAAAATTAAAAAATCTAAATGAAAGCAATTTAAAATACATTTATGTCGAGAAAATATATATTAATATAAAAAATAGTAATAAAACGTCTCTACAAACGACCATACAAACCCATTCAGATTTGTTTACACCACAATTCCTCATCTCGCGTTTCGCAACTGCCCCAGTTTTTAGTCGACGCCATGTTTAATTAAAATACCAAAATCCCGGATTGTAGATGAACAAAGCTCGCTTGAGTTTTCATGAAATTAATATAAGTAGCGTGGTACATTAATATTTATTTGATTTAAAGCGACCCAAGCGACTTTAAAAACGTTTAGTATCCCGCACATAGCAGGGTAGCCAGATGGGACCTGAGAAACTAGTGTTAAGGAACTCTGTTCCCAATTAAGACACTCCTGTTTTCCACTTTCCTCTGAATTAATGAGTAGTAGTGAATAACTAAACGTCTCGCTTTGCCACGTTAAGAGCGAGAATATTAAATATTTCATTCCCCCACAAGGAATCGAACACACAACCGTCGAGTTTACAGTCACACGCCTGTGCCCCTCGCCACGACGGTCTCAAAATAATATATTTATTTTTCATTTTCAACATTTTAAAAGAGTGGGAAGATGTTTATTTTACAATAAAAATATGAATAGAAGCACAATATAGCATGCTTATAGGTATAGAGTCTCTATGCGCTACATTTTATAGTTTTTAACATTACTTTGAAGTTTAAAATAACATTTTGTTTCAGATCTGTGCACCGATCCATCATGAACAAGAAGTCTCATAAGAAAAAGGTTAGTGTTTACAAACAGAGAGATTTGCGAATCGAAAATCTTTCATCTGTTTATTCACTAGAGAGATTTTTTTAGTCTTTAGCTTTTTTGAAAAATAAATGAATTCATTGCTTATTTTGTGTCTATCTTATCTTTTCAGCTCATTCTTGTCAGTTTTTGACATATTTTACAGAGTCATTGTCATATATTTAAATTCTGGTTTATGATTGTTCTCGATCAGCATGGTAGGCGGAGGAAGTAAGACACCCTGTTCCAAATATTCTGCATATTTTTCGAAATATTCCATGTTAAATGGTGAAAGCTTTCGCCGCGCTTTTTCTTTGAGAAAAGGAAATTAAAAATAATTATAAAATAATTATTCCCGATTGAGGCCAGTTGTGGCGCAGGGGCGTACGACTGTAAACGTGACGGCTGTGAGTTCGATTCCTACTCGAGGAAATGAAATATTTAATATTTTCATTTTATCGCTCTGCTAATAACTCTACACGCAATGACTGTGCAGTATATGCTTTAAAACTTAGTTCCCTCTATCCACCCTGCATCCCAGCGGGATACAGCGTGTAACTGAACGGAAAAGAATAAATCTAAAACAGTTAAAGTGAGCGTCAATTCGCATTTTAAGTTGCCTTGAAATATATCAGTAATTGGCACTCATTCCATGGAATGCTTATGCAGAAAATACTAAGTTACAGAATTTTAATACTGCCTATATCATATGCCTATACAATACAAATACAGTTAAAAGGTCACGCCAGTAATAATAGCTATCAGCTATCAGCTAAGCTAATTAAAATAATCCAAATAATATTTAATGGTCCCGTGCGCGGTGCGCCGGTGCACCAGACACCGGTATGTCAGCGCCTCCTGGCATCAAACGCTGGCAATCTTGGCACAGTACGCCAATTCGATTCCTGATTGATTGCTTTCTCTATTGAGGCCACAATACAATAGTATATTATATTTTTTTCTATTTTTATAAGTAAATGTAGCGATAAATAATTAACTAGTCGTTGCCAGCAGTTTTGTTTGCGTAGATTATAAGATTGTAAACGGGATGGCTGTGGGTTAGGTCTCCCTCTCGTTAACTCGTCGTTGTTAGGGATCTCTGTTCCCCATTAAGACACCGTTAGCCACTTTCTAAAATTCGGAGAACGCGTGGAGAACGGAGTGTCCCAACAATAGGTTTCCTCTGCCTATCCTCCTATGCGGGATACATAAAAAAAATAGCTATATTGAAAAGTACACTATCAAATAACCCTTGGGACCGTGAGATACCAAGTACATCTATTTCTAGTTGGCAAGGCTTTTGGCATCAAAAGCGCTGCTAATTTGCGGAAAATTGTTCTACGAACGAACGTGCCACGTACCATAATTTTGTTTTAATTTCCCAATATTTCATACAAAATGTGATCTCAGAGATTTAAGAGATGCTCGTTTCGTATTAATGTAGCGTTCGTTTCTGTTGGTTTGAATAGTTTTTTTAAATAAAAATAACTGCTTTAGCTTCGGGGTTTTCTGCGTGTACTTAATATTTAACAGTTAAAATCATCATTTAACAGGTGAACAATTAGAATAAACATCGATTTTAAGTTTGACCTTCTATTATATAATATTTTACTTTAAAACATAATGCAGACCGCGCATTTCATCGTCTATTCTCATAGTCAAACGGAACCGGAATAAAATATTTCAAACGCTGGCAACCCCTGTTTTGCGGCAGGAATTTTCCAGGCAACCCTGTTTTATAGTGTTCAGAAAAAATAAGCTTTAGTTTGATATATATTTCATTAAAAAAACAAATGAGTGCAAATTATTAACATTTAGTGACATGTTTAAACCAGGCAACCCTAGACTTGCGGCGGACTGAGAGCTGGCAACCCTTAATTTTCCAATTCCTTATGCGATTATCTTTCAACTGATGTGCGATTCATATAAAAAACGTATAAGTGCAATTTTCTCCAAAAACGAGTTACGAAAAAATGTAATTAAAGGTGATTTGATTTGATTGAGGCGGCAAGATTTTTCCAGGCAACCCAGGTGTAATCTGTTCTACTAATCATGTATTATTCATTAATATAGGTTTAATTAAGAAAAATGGACTCAGGTTATAAGAAGAATTCTTATAGAATTATTTTAAGAAAAAGGAAGTGTCATAATGGAAAACAGAGTTCCTTAACATTAGATTCCCAGGTTCCCTGTGCCGATCCTACTATGTGCGGCATATAGGGAAAAGCTAAAAAATACTTATAAAAATTCCTCCAAGTGGGTATCAAACCCAACCGTAGCTATTACAATCAAACATCGCCCCATTGCGCTACGACTGTCTTAGTAAAAAATAAGTTTCATAATTTTGTTTAACGTTTTCGTCGCACAGCGCTTGACAGTAAAATGCTACGGCTGTGCATTCTATTCCCAATTCGTATTCGGGAAAACAACATTATTTTTCTTAAAGCGCTCTTTAAGCTCTTTTCGAATCCTTTCAGGGGAATGAAATATTTAATATATTCATGTCCTCGTAAAGCGCGCCATTGTGTTCCACCTAGTACAGGTGGTGCATGGGTCACGGTGCCTTAACGCTAGGTTTCCTCTGCCTACCACGCTATATCTAAGATATGGAGTGAATAAATTAGTATAAGAACAATCTGATATTAATTAACATCAAAATATTCACAAGATTACTCGTATTTTGATATGGCTTTACAACAAATTAAGATCTAGTCAAGACAAAACGGTTATAATTTATCGTTTGGACACACTCGACGTAACGTCATGTCGTACACAGACGGGCGGGAGCCGCGCCAACGCATGTCGCGCTACAAACCTATGTTCATACTTTTTTTAGCTTCACCCTGTATCCCACACTTAGCAGGGTAGGAAGAGGGAACCTGGGAATTTATTGTCCCGCTCCCATTAAGACCTTACCGTTCCCCATTTCCTGTTGAATTTTAGAGGCAGAGTAAGTGCTGAGTGGCGGAAGCTACTTGTTTATACTCACTGTAAACATAGAGCTAAGTATACGAGCATTGATTTGTGGTCGCAATAGCACAGGTAAATCCGACGTTCGTGGGATCGATTCTAACTCTGAAAAACGAATTATTTAATGTTGTCTAGTGCTCTAGTAACTCGATAGAGGTTTTACATCACCCAAATCTACATTTCATCGCGAATGAGAAACGTAAATTTTAATGTTTCGACAACAAACTATCAATTTAAAAGGGAACATAGATACGTATATCATCAGTTTATAGTATAGAGGAGTATTTTAGTTCGTGGCCCGATGAAATCCTAATAGCTCTGGTGGCACGTTGTTTGGTGCTTCCCTAAATGTTGAAACATGCAACAGATTTCCCTTAAAATAATATTTCTTGCCCAATTGTGTTTATCCTTGGTTTAAAGGTCGATTATTGTCAGTTAAGTTACTTGTACAGACGTGTTACGTTCAAGTTTTAGTTTATTGAAGTACAAAACAATAGAAAAAAATATTTTATGCTACACTTATTTTACTCTGTTTCCCGCGCAAAGCAGGGTAGGCAAGAGAAAGCTGGGAACCTAATGTTAAGACACTCTGTACCCATTAAAACAATACCGTTTTACACTTTCCATCGAATTCTTTAGGCTTGAAATATGTCTTGTTAACAGAGCGAGAAAAATGAAAATACGAAATATTTTATTTTTTCGAGTGCGAATCGAACCCACTTCTGGTCGCGCTTACGCCTGTGGCCCTGCACAACGTCTAGCCTCAATAATAACATACGAGATCATTATTTGATGAAAGCAGCGGTGATGAAGCAGATTTATATAGAAATATATATTTTTAGCTAGCAATGAGATTTTAACGAGATATATTTTACGATTATAGTTGAACATTCAAATTGGTCGTAAAGAAACGTATAAAACTTGGAAATTCAAACCTCTGGTTCCCTACCGTATGCTTAAATTCTAACGGCATATTTAAACATTAACATTTGGATAATAACTATTGATGAAGATATCTAGAAGATAGATATATTTCTCCGTCAGATCAACTTGCTCCATTTTGAATATAGCGCAACAGGTGTATTCTGTTATTTAAGCCGTATTGTGTAAAAAATTGTGTAATTTTTTAAAAACTTCATCTTAATAGACAGAGAAAAATATTTAAAAATGTTTAAATTATAAGTAATGTGGAGATGCCATAGTGGGCGCAGTGAAACACATGAGTTACCGATATATCAACAAATAATTAATATATTATCTACAGATATTTCCAGGGACTTGAGTTGTTTTAGTTTCAAACTGCTCTCTTTGTGTGATTTTTTTTCTTCATACTTTAGTTGCTTTTATAAAAATATCTGGGGTGGACGTTAGGCTAATCTGGAGCACGACTTCTTCCCATTCCTCCGCCCATGGTGAAACAGCAGCATGATTAGCATGATGGCTGTGGATTCAATCTACACTAGGAAAAATGAGTAAATTTGACATAATTGTCATTTCCCTGCCTGGCCTTGGAGGTCAGTGGTGGCGCAGGGGCACAAAGTGTGATTGTAAACCGATCGTTGTGGGTTTGATCCCCACTCGAGAGATGAAATATTTATTTAAAATTATACTGCCAATTCTTCGCTCTGGTGTCGAGGCAAAGGGTGTGAGTTCCGCCACTCAATACGCAATGCTTCGACAGAATTCGACAGAAAGTGGAGAACGGAGTGGCTAAACACTGGATTCCCTGCCTACCCGGTTGTATACGGGATACAGCGTGAAGCTGATTGATTTTGCCATTTCCCAACTCTGGTAGACAAAGTGTGGCGAGCAATATCTTAAAACTTAGGGGGGAATGTCCATGACCGAAACATAATAATATACACAAATAGAAAATCATATTTACTCATGATATTGTAAAAAACATTGTGCCAAAAACTATGAAATTTAATAAAAAAATTACACGACACCATTTCTTACTTGAATATAAAATGTACCTATAAATAACTAGCACAATCACAATAAACCTGTGAAATATACGACTTACATTGGTTCACATAAAAATTTAATGAAATCAAAATAATTTTGAACTGGGTCCAAGAAGCGGACAATAGTACCGGCGTGTTCACAGCACCAGTTACACCACTGCCAAGAAAAATGTTTCGGCTATCAACAGAACGCATTTAGACGAGGAATATATGAAATTTGATCATCACATTTGAGAATAAGTTTGGTTTGTTTTAAATAAAGACTAGTAGCTTTACGCTGTATCCCGTACGTAACAGAATAGGCAGAGGGAACCTATGGACCTATTGTTAAGACACTGTTCCCATTGAGACACTTCCGTTCCCAAGTTTCCGCCGAATTATGGAGTCGTTGAGCGATGAGTGAAGGAACCTAACGCCACGTTTTACCTCGATACAGAGCGAGGAAATGAAAATAATATTTCATTTTCTGTACTGTAAATCGAATCCACAACCTGTTGCGTTTAGAGTTACACGCTTGTACCCACACATGTGGGCCACGATCGGCCGCTAAAGCATAAAATCTCGTTTTCTTAGGAATTTCAAGAAATCCTTTTTTATAAGCTGCCCTACACTCCACAAGGAATCTACAGGTTAGATTTCAGCGTTCTACGCCGCGTAATCTCGACTGTACGTTGTCTGTTGGTCACTCGGTAACGAATGAGTGTTTTATATATAGATTTATAATATTCCACTCAACTCCTACAATTGTCTAATACAAAGATATATTTTAAATTTCAAAATGCTATTATGTAGTAATGGCTGTGACGAGGCTATATATAAAAGAATTTTTGTACAAGCATTTGTAACTTGCGAGTTCATGAATTATTCTCATCGAATGTTGTCACTCACTACACGAAAATATTTGGCCAATTAATGGGCGAATACCCGAGACTTTATAAGTTGAGGTAGTAGCGAATCGAAGATTTATCGAAGTTGTTCCTACCCAGTTGTATAGTCTGGCTGTTCAGGTTCTGGATCTGGATGTTAACGTTATAGACGATAAATAGCCTTGGGTTTACGAATGCATTAAACATGACCTTAGTCTTATCCCATTCATTCCTAGACTCACTCTTCTGGAAGAAATAATTCCTATAACACACAGAAATTATTTTTTCATAAATATAAATAATCATATTTTAAAATACTCATAAAAGTGATATAAACGATTATATATGATAGTGATACATCAATATGGAAAGGCATTCACAATCTGCAAAGCTATATTAATATTACTCAAGTGCCAATAAACCATTGCGTGCCAAACTAAAGACTCGTTCAGAAGAAACCTAATATATCATATAGTCTAATAATAATAAAAAGGGGTTTGCTCGTTTCCCAGGTGGGGAAATGCAATATTTAATATTATCATTCACTCTCTGATTTGGACGCAGTGACCAAATGCCAAACCGGCAAAATGTAAAAAATTGTTCTATCAACAAGATTATTCCTTCTAAGGAACTGTAGGAAACCTTCTCACTTCCACTGCCAAAACCACCAAAAATGTAAAACCCTAATAACTAAAAGTAAATTTAAAAAAGTAAAACCATAATTTATAAAACACCAATATAAACGAATCACACAATCCATTTCACGGTCATATAAATCAACATCAGGGTTACCAAAGAGCCATATGATTTTTGGAAGCTATCGACGCAAGGTCACTACCAGCTAGTCACCACCACTAGTCACCACCAAGTCAAGACATCCATTCATACACTCTGACGTCACTGGCCGCGGCTCGCAGACGTGTCTCCGTTCCACTCTATATTTACTATTACACGGCAATCCCGATGTTGAGGTGCATCACCTGTGTAAGGCACGGTTCCAATTTTTTTTTGTTTTTGTTTAGGTTCCTGTTCGCATATAGCAAAGTTGGAAAAGGGCACCTAGTGTTAAGACACTATGTTTCTCATTTTTCGAATATACGTTGCGTGTTGATCAGCGGAGCACAACGCCGCGATTAATCTTGTTATCAGAACGAGAAAATATATATTTTTTTATTCTCCCAAGTGGAAATCGAACCCACAATGTTTACAGTTACACGAGCAAGCACAGTACTGCGCCATAACGACAAACTTAATTTCTGTCTTCATAATACTAAAAATAGAAAAATCTTCTTTATTTTCACAGCAGAAAAGAAGGACGCGAAATGATGGACGAAACAAGGAGAATATTATAAATGAGACCCCAGTCAGTTCAAAGGAAGAAAAAGAAGATACGGAAGAAACTAAGATCAAGCAGGATGAGCTCAAGAAAGACTTGTGTTATGAGATCAAACATTCTGATATCATGGGCAGGTAAGGTGTTGTTGATGTTTAATATTTACTGTTGCTTTTTTTGCCACCTTTTCTCACTAGAACCGCCTTCTGAGTCGGTAGTAGCTACTAACTTCCCGTATGACTGACAATACTGACAATATATATATTTTTTAAGTTTTTGATGGTACAAAAACGATTAATTCAACAATTTTGCCTTCAACAACGTTTAACTACATAGATTTAAACGAAAGACAACTTTATCATATTCCCAAAAATAGATTTAAAGTTGCCACCTGCAGCGCAGCACTTGGCAATCATCCTGTCTGTTTTAAGAGTAGTGTATAAACATTACATACACTACAGTGCGTTGCTTACTTTGTAGCCGGTGTTACTAGGTTCGAAAGATACATGCATTTCGATCATTTATAGATTCTTTTTTACGATAAATACATCCTACATACAAACGTCATTCATTTTGATAAAAATATTTTTTTATTAATTTTGCTTTGTTTGAGATTATTGTATAACTTCAAATATTATAAATTTGATCATTTACTTTACTGCTGGCATTACCTGCTTCTTCGCCGACGGTGTTAAATGGAAATACCAAAGTGTTATATATGACGCTTTACACCCACAACTCGATCGCGATCTTGTGATGCCGTTTTCATTCATAGATTAAAATTACATCTCAAGATAGATCTCAACGTTGATCTTACAGTTGAGAACGGTTTATATACGGGCCTAAGTTCCTGCCTAACTCTGAACGCAGGTAACATTATTCGGCAAATAGACTATCCAACACAAAAATATGAAAGAGTATTCTTCTACTATTATAATATTTTATGAAATTCTCTCACAATATATGCATTTCAGATACGTGGTCGCAACAAGAGACATCAAGCCTGGCGAAGTAATCATAGAGGCGCCAGCGCTGGTAGTGGGCCCTTGTTCCGGATGTGGACTTATCTGTCTAGGATGTTATAGGGAGCTGGACGAATCGAATTTGGCACAGTAAGTAACTCTTCGCTGGATCATACTAGTGTAGGAACCTACTATTAAGGCACACCGTTCTCCCACGTTCCGCCTTATTTTGTAGATATTACATGTTCAATGGTGGATCTCAGCACTGACTTGTCTTGTTGTGTCTAAAACAGAATAAGAAAATAAAATTTTCCTCCGAGTGGAAATCGAACCTGCAACCATTTCGATTACAGTCAGACGCTGTGCTGATGCACCACGATGCTGACTCAATCAAGTGTCTTAATAAATTAATATTAAAAATCTATTTCGTTTCGTTTCATTTATAGATGTCCAGGATGTAAATGGCCGTTATGCAGCAGCACTTGCCATGGCCTGGGCAAGTACACCGGACACTCAATATATGAATGTGATACGTTAAAAACAATTCCACCTGATTACGGTCGGATTGAGGATTTGAAGGATTCTTATCAAGCACTTACTCCTTTGAGGTAATTATAATAAATGTAATTCATAATATTTTTATTTACATATTATACATATATTCTTTTAGTGTTACGGCAAATTACGAAGTAGATAGAGGGAACTTAGTGTTAAGACACTCTGTTTCCCGTACACCTCACATTTTTTTAAATATTGCGTGGTCGAAATGAATTTATCGCATAACTGTAGCGTTTACGGTGAGATGGTGTGCTGCTACACCACGTTCGTAGCAACCTTTTCAAAAATACGGCAGAAAGTGAGGGACGGCGTATCCTAACACTAGGTTCCCTTTGCCTACCCCGCTATGCGGGTACAGGTGACATATTGTTAAAAACACCAACAATTTGCAGATGTCTCTTCCTAAAACAAGAAGATCCAGATAAATGGCGGGCAGTGTCATCTATGGAGGCGCACAACGCCGTGCGTCGCGCGAGGGGCGACATATTTCCGATGAACGAAAGGAACGTGGTACAGAGATTAAAGAAGTGGGGCTTGGACTTCGATGATGAAGAAATACACACTGTTTGTGGTATATTGGAGGTAGATTAGATTTATTATTATTAGGTAGATTTATTATTATTATTAGGTAGATTATATAGCTATAGTTTCCTTAACAATCAATTAAAATTAACTCATTTGACAATTTTTCTGTGTGTTCATTGTAAATTATTGCCAATGTGGTGTCTCATTGAAACTAGTTGGTCGAAATTCAGCTCTAGGTTACGGCAGGTTAACGACCACTAGTATATAAAAGTAGTCTTTTATCACTAGGTGATAGTTTAACCTAAAAATATATTATAACAAAAAAAATTAAGATATTCGTCAAGATGTCACTGCATAGACATAAAAATTAGATTTCTTCTGAAAAAATTGAACATTATGAACATATCACATGTTGTAAAAAACAATCATACAATAATCTACATTTAATATAATTTGTTCCCAGGTAAACGCATTCGAAGTAGGTGGTAGTGGGGCCAATGCCCGAGCACTATACGATGCAGCGTTTCTCCTTGCCCACGACTGCACACCTTCCACCACACATACTGATGCTGAACGAAAACCTGGAAGACCCTTGACTGTTAGAGCTTCTCTACCTCATAAAGCTGGAGATATTATATCCTTATGTTACGCTTATACTTTACAGGTAAGGTAAATAAAAATCTTTTTGAAAGTATAATAATCCGTGCCTCTTGGAAACTGTCAAGGCGGTCAGCCTTCTAAGCCAAGTTCTTTTCAAGCCACGTTAAAATTCTTATATATTTGTTAGATGAGTTGTAACAAACGTATAATAATTTTCTATGTACAGAAAAAAAAATGAACTGGATGTATTGTTTTCTCATCTGTAAAATTTATCATCAATTAGCACTTAAAAGTGTGAATTTTTCTGCTGTTAATGGCGTATGTACTAATTTATATTTATGGAATATTTTAGAAATTTAAATTTTTGAAATCTATATGCCTATATGCCATACCTAACGAAACTTTAACTTTCAGGGTACTCTCAAACGTCGCGAACATCTAAAATTGAGTAAATTCTTCGAATGCGCGTGCAAGAGATGTTCAGATCCAACAGAATTGGGAACATATGCGAGTGCCTTTAGGTGTCCAAAGTGCAGTTCGAGGGTTTTACCCACCACGCCACTGATACAGGCTGCACCTTGGCGTTGTGAGAGCTGTGTTTACGAAATGCCAGCTACTGCTGTACAAGTTCTTTTGAAAAGGTAAAATATAAGCTACGTTATAGCTTTAATTTGCAGAACTTCACATTATGTCTTGTTTAAAGGTGTAAAGTTTAAACTTATTACCAAAATATAATCTACATTAGGTACAGTAAAATTACATCTAATTCCATTCCGTACTGTTTGGGAGTAAGTGTAACAATCACCCATTCTTAAAAACTTTCACATTTATAACATTAGTAATTATCGCTAATTATCGCTTAAAATATAAAGCAATTTTAAACTTATTATTAAATATTCCAGGTTAACCGATGACTTTGACCAGATAGACGCAAACGATGTGACAGGCTTTGAAACATTTTTGACCAAATATCGAAATGTTCTCCACGACAGTCACTATCTGTGTCTCTCCGCGAAACACTCCCTCAGCCAGCTGTATGGGAAAGTAACGGACTATATGATACATCAGATGTCGGAGACACTATTGCAGAGGAAAGTGGAGATTTGCAGAGATTTGATGAAAGTGTTCGATGTTATAGAGCCCGGATATTCTAGATTGCGAGGTAAGACACACCTAGTGTTGAGGACAAGGGAATAATATTTTTTAAAAAACTCGGTATATATATTGAGAATTGTCTTCTCTAGGTGGTCACTGGTTGTGTGGTCAACTAATATTGGAACAGATGGAGATGGAGTTTGACTGACAATTTTTTCGTTTGCTTGTCTCGCATTTTTGTTCTGTTCAGTAGACTGGGATGGTGGCGTATAAATTTAATCAAATTCTTATTATAAATAAATTCAAATAATCTTTTTAACTATCAATTTACAGGTATAACTCTATATGAACTGCACGCTCCTCTCATGGTGCTGACGACGAGAGACTTTGAAAGGAAAGCTATCACCAAAGAAAATCTTAGAATTCGTCTCAAAGAGGTTACTATCATTCACGTTATAATCCAGTTTTAAAAGTTTCACTTTTTTATTACTATATTTTCTTTTATTTTTAGACTAGAGATTTGCTTATGTGCAAAAAAAAATTCT
Organism: Heliconius melpomene melpomene; assembly: GCA_000313835.2. NCBI lineage: Eukaryota > Metazoa > Arthropoda > Insecta > Lepidoptera > Nymphalidae > Heliconius > Heliconius melpomene. The sequence goes on from HE671042.1 coordinate 18,949, forward strand.
GTCCTAATAATAATTTTACAAAAGATACTCGTACAATTAATTCCTTTACTACACATTGTATATTTTTGTTGTTATTATATTTTATTTTTCTCTTCCAGATCGTAAGCTACCTAACACAGTCCGCATTGATTCTGGGATTCGAACCGAGACACTCCCCAGAAGGTCTAATGGCGTCAGCGGCTCGCGATGCGTTGAAGAAAATAAAAACATGGGAGCAAATAATTGGCAAAATTTCCTGATTTAATTAATATATCAATGAAAAAAAAAAACGGCTATGAATTTGTTATATGAAGAAATATGACAGTATTTTTATTATGATTAATTTGTACAGTACCTACCTATTTTCTATGTATGTACCATTTAATATTTATTTGATTGTTTCAACAAGAATTTTTGTCTAATTTTGATTTGGTTATAAAATATTCTAACAAGTCTTAATAAAAATCATTCATCACCTTGAGCCATAGGAATCTGGGAACGAAGAATTGAGGCACGTCCATTAGGCTTGCCAGTTTTTGGCGAATTTCTGAGGCGTTGCGTGTTAATCACAGAACTCAAGGCAACAATGAAAATATGAATTATTTCATTTCCTCGAGTGGGAGTCGAACCCACGACCGTCGTGTTTAAGCTTTACAATCGCACGCTTGTGCCCCTGCGCCACCACGGCCTCAATCTTATTAAACGTTGTTAGAATATTTATATAAATAATATATTATATTGTAACTAATATAATAACAATTAGGTACCTCCTAAACCTAACCTATTATTGTTATTTTCATGTAATTTTTCGTAAAATAATTTCACAATCATTATTCATTCCTTCTAAAAGACATAATATTTTTGCTTAATTAATTAATTTTCTATTAAAACTCTTTAATTTACGTTATTCATCTTACTGTTAGACGCTTATAGAGAATTTAGTTAATTGATGTTAGCTTATTTAATTGGCATTAAATTATTTAAAAAATAAATTAAGGTTTTTGAGTAGGTACCTATAGCAGTAACTTTTTTTTTCGATTTGTACTAAAAGGTAACAGTATAAAATTCCTATGTGAGTATTCTAGAAGTGATAGTTTTATTTAATTTATGCTTTATTTGTAAATTAATTTATTTATTTTTATACATATTAACGTTTTGGTATTAAAATTAATAGCAACATTTTCCATTCTTCTAATTTCGTTAGAGTCTATTTTGTAAAGGATGTAAAAAAATACATTTTAATCATTTATTAAATATAAAATTTAAATTCATTTTTATTTGTGACATATTGTGTATTTATTACAGATTAACGTTCCCAAGAGTCAATTTTAGGTTAAATAAATCATATTATAAAAATATATATTATTATATATTTTTATAATATATTATAAATGTATATTATTATATATTTATATATATATATATATTATATAGCCTGTGTAACTGTAACCCATATAAAGAAATTCGTTTATTTTAGTTTTATCTGTATAAATGATATGAAAATATTTTTTACTGTTCAAGATTGTAATATAATATGTAATTATTTAAATATAACAAATATTTTAATAAATTTGTATATAACGATAATTAAATATTTTGTGGATAATGGATCTTTTTTTCTTATTTTACCTTATAATAAAACGTTTGTTATAGGGTCTCTTATACAACAAACATGATTTTTATTTTATTCTGTTTTTTATTTGTTGTTATAGCGGCAACAAAAATCATCAGCTGTGAAATATCATAGAATGATATTTCACAGATCATAGAATGTAAAAAGTACTAATTTGAAAAATATTATGTCTTTCAACTTTCAAATTTCAATCAAAATTATCTGGATTTATATGAAAGTAGTAACAAATCATAATCTGACTAGATGGGCCAAAATGCAGGCTTATTATTAAAGCGCCTGAAAGTTTTTTATCACAAAAATTGTAAGAGAGTATATTTGCTCATAATATATTTTAGGCTTGTCTTCGCCTGTGAAACATAGTAAACAGCATTCTACTATTAAGTATTAACATTTAAATATATTATAAGTAATACTAAATAATTTTTATGTACGAGAAAATAATACAAAATAGGGTTTAAGTACTGCCAATTTATACAATGTGTAAAATATAACTATAATAAGATGGAAGATAATTATAATAACCATAATGTATTATAATAACCACTATCCATATGGAACTGGTATAAAAATCAATTATAAAAAAATATATTTATAAACTTTATATATAAGCAAAAAATTGCAAAAAGCCAACGGCACGCGGTGTTCCCAGGCGGTCACCCATCCAAGTACTGACCGCGCCCGACGTTGCTTAACTTCGGTGATCGGACGAGAACCGGTGTGTTCAACGTGGTATGGACGTTGGCGAATTAATATAAATATATTAATAACACAATCTTCGTCTTATAAAATGGTCGTCATGGTACGTCATCGTAAGTGGAAGTTATTTAAGAAAATTTATTGCTGGGTATTTATTGATGTAACTAAAAATTTGCGATTTTTTGCGATAGATTTTTAAGATTAAGCGATAAAAGTAGTTTTGGAAATATCCCTTATCATTCAGTATTTGTTTTATAAAGAAAACAGTTAAGTATATCAAATAAAGTATTTTGTTCCACTAAATTGCTACATAATATTTTTTTATTAAATTGGCTTAGGTTTTAGCTTTCAAAGTATGGTATTGCTCTAAATAACAATGTTATTAGAACACGCAAGTAGTTCAGATTAAGAAATAAATAATTGTATAGTTAAAGCGCGTGAATCCGCGAGTGCATCGCTAGTGATAAATAGTCATATTTATCTAAAATAATATGAAAAAAAAAAAACAGAATACAAAAATAAAAAAGGATCTCTCCGGCGGGGAATCGAACCCCGGTCTCCCGCGTGACAGGCGGGGATACTTACCACTATACTACCGAAGATTGTGATGGACTTGTCGAAAAACTTTATCATTTAACGCTAAGTAAATGTTCTTATTATTTTATCTATTTTAATTGTAATTAAGGCGCAGGGACATAAGTGCAAAATTATAAACAACGGTTATGGGTTCAATTACCACTTGGTGGAATTAAATGTTTCATGTTTTCATATTCTCGCTCCACTCATAAGGCAAAGCGTGACGTTTAGTTTCTACACTCAACACGCAATTTCTGAAGGATTCGGTGGAAAATGAGGCACGGAAGTGTCTTAATGGGGAACAGAGTGTCTTAACAGTAGATTCCCAGACTCCCTCTGGCTTCCTGCTATGTGCAAGATACAGCGTGAAGCAAAAAAAAAACAAAAAAATGTCAAAAAAAAACTCAAAGATCTTTTTGTAGAAGATCGGAAACTTAACCAACTGAGACGATTGGGAATCGAACCCACAACTATAGCATAGATAATTTTAAACCAAATTGTGAGCAAATATAATACACATGGTACGTATTTCGTTTCACGTTTCAGTCGGCCGGTAGATTTATTTTTACCGCCCCGCAAGCTGCGCGAGCGCATTGTACAGCTCTCTTCTAATATCTTGTCTCTTTTTGAATTAAATTGTAATTTTTTTGATATGATTTTCTTTATGTTCTTATTAAATTAAGTGTTTAGATATTTTCTGTGCTTGTTCTATAAAATAAATATTCAAACATAGGGTAAGTTCTTGTTAGTTTTAGGTCTAAAGTGAGGTGATGCATAACCTAAATCTTTAATATTTTAAGCTTTTAATATTGTTAAAATTATCCACCAACCATATATCAGTGCTTCTCTTAATAATATACATATTAATTAACACTTAGTACATTGTACATTTGATGCAAAATTGTTATTCATTGTAAGTAAAATAAATAGCAAAATAAGCTCCCGCATAACTGTGTAGTCAGAGGAAAGCTAGTATTAAGACGCTTGGTTTCCCTCGCACTGCGTAATTTGCGAGACATTTCGTGTTTAGTGGCTCACCGAAATTATTTTTTTCTTTTCACTAAGTGGGAATCGAACTCAGTACCGTCGCGTTTACAGAAAGACGCTTTGCCGCTACACTACTGCATTAATTTCTTTCTTTATATTATTGTAATATGATACTTTGTGAATTCTGTAAATAATGAAGTTTTATAGATCATAGTATTTTTTTTTAATTTTAATAGCGTCAAGCAAAGTACTTTTTTAGGACATGCATATATAAAAAATCGTAAACTGACGGGATTTGAACTCGCTGCTTGCTCACACACCATACTAAATGTCGTCAAGGAATTTTGAGTATAAGAAGTTCACCTTACATCTTCCAGAGGCCATGGCTATAGAATCACCATGCATCGTATGCGCTGCACCAACAGAGCACAAGTGCTCAAGCTGTCAGCAAGTCCACTACTGCTCGAGGGACCATCAGAAGCAGCATTGGAAGCAACACAAGCATCACTGTGTCCCCGCCAGGGTCAAGGAAGATAATACACTTGGAAGATATTTGGAAGCTACTAGGAATGTTAAAGCTGGAGATGTCGTTATGAAGGAAGCTCCCTTGATTACTGGTCCGGCTCAGGTGAGTTTAGACTTTTTATTTGACCACCTTATGTAGATAGTGGACAGATTGGCGGTCATTCGTTCCGGCATGAAAATTTAAACTTTGGTATTTAAATTTTAAGCTTTTGAAAATTTAAGACGATTTACTCGTAAATATATAAAATTAAAAATCAATTGAATACACAATTAGCGTTACGCTGTACCGCGCGTACCGTTACGGTCGCACACAGCACCTCTGGTGTCGATGGAAAGGCGTTGAGTCCCGCCTCTCAAGACACAATGCCTATAGAATTCGGTGGAGGAAATTAAAATATTAAATATTTCATTTCCTCGAGTGACAATCGAACTCATAACGTACGCGTTGCGCGCTGCTTCTGCGCCAAGACTTTCTTCAATAAATACATATTTGAGTATATTGAAAGTTTAATAAAAAATGAATCTGCTTTGAAAATGAAGAATAGTGGCACATACTAACAGGTACCTACATTCACAAACATACATTCTCCTCTTATACATTTAGGTAACTCCACCCGTGTGTCTTGGATGCTACAGATTACTAGAAGAAAATAAGGTTGTGTCTTGTGAGAAATGCGGTTGGCCATTTTGTTCTGAGCAATGTACGAAAAAAGAAGTTCATATACCAGAATGCTATTATACACAGGAAAAAGGCGAAAAGGTATGACTTCACAAATAATTATTCCATATATGGCTATTAAATTGTACTAAATAAGATAATAATCAGTGTCTCTATTGTACCAGACCAGTATTATAATTTTAACGTGCTCACTGCGACTTGAGGTCGAAATCGATTTCAATACTTTATGTATAAAATATGAGACCGAAAAGACCTCACCTGCACCAGCTGTTTTTAAAAATAATATCTATTCTTAATCAATTATTCCAGGTATCAATCTCAACATTCGGTATGCCACATCCAAATTACCAATGCATCACCGTCCTCCGTTGCCTCTACCAGCGAGATCACAACGAGAAGCTGTGGGCAAAGCTCCAGATCCTGGAATCCCACGACAAAGACCGCAAAGGCACAGATAAGTGGGAGAATGACAAGAAAATGATTGCTCAGTTCATTTGGAAATTCTTCAAATTGGAATCTAAGTTTAGCGAAGACGAAATTATGAAGTGCTGTGGAATAGTTCAGGTGACATAGTGTATTTAAAATTTTACATGTTATTATTTTTGTTATTACATTTTGCATTTTATATTATTATTATGAAAGGTATTACATTATACTGTATAGGTACTTAATAACCTTTAAGTGTCCTGGCACTAAAACATACATTTATTCTATATGTAAATAAATTATATGTATCAATAACATCATTACAATTTGTAATTTTCTTAGTTTAAATTATATATTACTTTCAGATAAATGGTCACGAAGTTCCTCTCTTAGAACCCGAGTACGTGGCAGTTTTCGACAAAATTTCATTGGTGGAGCACAGTTGTCGCGCTAACTGTAACAAGAGCTTTACGTCAGACGGACAAATCGTAAGATAATCATATTCAATAAAACCATTGTAACGCTTCATCATTAAAATTAAAGAATTTTAATTTTTATAATTATAATATTAATTGCTTTAATATTAGAGAACCTGGCGAAAGTTACTAAAAAGTTGGGTAATAAAGGTAAGTACTTCTCCACTCGTTGCCAGAATGAGGAAATGAAAATATATATTTTTTCATATTTCTCCGAAAGATCATTATATAATTTTTAACTGATGCGACATGTATTCATCACACATGGGGACATGATACATGGATGAATTCTCTTATTGCCTGACGTAAAATGTTAGCAATAAACGAATCATCGTCGTTGCCTTTGTTATCTTATATCTATTTTTTGTTGAAAATTTCTTCAATAAATGACTTTTCCCATTCAAATATTAAAAAAAATTGCTAGAAATTTTTCATTTATCATTTTATCATATTTGCCAAGGTTGCGTAGAAAAAAAAGAAGGCCATTTTTTCATTTTACCACAGAAAGTGACGATCAGTTAACAAGATAAACTGCGCGGCGTTGCACTCCGCCACTCGTTGCATTGTTTCAAATTCGGCAGAAAGGAAAACTAGGTTCCCTCTGCCTACCCTGCTATACACGAACTATAGCGTGACGTTAATAAAAAAAATATTACGTACTAGGACTCAAACGCGGCTTCGCTCGCCTAAATTTACTGTTGTTTTGTAGCCAAAGGATACATTTTTTAATAAAAAGTAGTTATATTTCATTAAATAAGTATACATATATTATCCTGTCTAGCACATCTAAGAATATGTGTTTCATATTCATCGATTAAGTACGTTTGTCATGAAAGCGTAACAAACTAACTTACATTCACATGTATAGGTAATATTAGTATGAAGTAGGTATGATACGTTATTCCAGGTCCTATCAGCCGGTATAAGCATACCAGCTGGAGCTCATCTCTCAGTGTGCTACACGGACCCCCTGTGGGGCACGGAGGCGAGGAGGCATCACCTCTCGGACTCCAAGTTCTTCGAATGTTCCTGTGAGAGATGCTCTGATGTGACCGAACTCAGTACTATGTTTAGCGCTGTTAAGTGTAAGAAGAAGTAAGTGATCCTTGTACCGCTTAGTCTATGAGATGAGCAGAAGGTAATCCTAAGATTTGATCAAGCGATCAACCAAATAAACTCTTCAGCTTCATAATGAACTTAACTAAAACGACGATCATTTTTCAGAGACTGTAGAGGCTATCTTTTACCGGATACCTTTATCCTGCCTATCCTCCATAAGACCAAATCTCCAGATCCCAGCACTAGAGGATTAGACAATAAATTCTGGAAATGTAACAGCTGCAAGGATGAAATATCTGACTCCATCATACAACAACTCCTGCAGGATATTGGCAAGGAGCTAAGCATTATGCCTAAAGGCGATTCTGATGCTTGTGAGAGGTTTGTTATTAATCATTTTCAGTTTTAATTTTGCACCATTTGATAATTTGATTGTACTAGCTTCATGCAGTACGTACAGGGTATATAGAGGGAACCTGGGAGCTAGGAACTGGTGTTAAGATACTCCGAAATGAGTCCAATCGTGGCGCAGGGGCAAAAGCTTGCCACACGTTGTACACGCAACAGATGGGTTGGGTTCGATTGCCATTCGTGGAAATTCAATCTTTATTATTTTAACTTCTTCGCTCTGGTAACGGGACGAAGCGCTGCGTTGATTTCTGCCACTCAACATGCAATGCCTCCAGTTCGGCAGAAAGTGAAAAACAAAATGTCTTAACACTAGTTTCCCAGGTTCCTTCTGCCTACCTAGGTACGTGTCGCAAACAGCGTGAAGCTGAAGAAAAAATGTACGTATCCAAGCATAACTGCTACCTATAACTAGTATATAATTTATTATGAGCCGTAAAAACATTCAATATTAGATCATGAAATGAAAATGTTAAACATATTTTGGACTTTACTTTTTTAACATATCAGTGTTAATGAAAACCAGTTTTCATTGGAAAATACTGCTTTCCCATGGTTCCCTAGTCTCTATACTTAGGCGTGTAGTGATCTCAAAGATTTTCTATATACTTACTTAAGTAATTTAAATTAATTTAGTTCTCTGGAAAACTACACAAATAAAAAAATAAAATTGTGTATTGCGGCTATCGTGGCGCAGGGTCACGAGCGGGTGATTCTAAACGCGACGATTATGGGTTCGATTCCCCCTCGAGGAAGTGAAATATTTAAAATTTTAATTTTCCTCTCTCTGGTGACTAAGCAAGGTTTCACCATTCTACACGCAATATCTTAAGATTTCGAAAGTGGGGAACAGAGTGTCTCTACTAGGGTCCCAGGTTCCATCTGTCTACCTAGCTATGTATAGATTACAGCAAATGGTTTAAAATAAAACCATTTTTTTGGTAAAAAGTTATAAATACAATAATAGTCACCTGTTAAAATTATCTCTGTAGTATGAAACAAGTAAACGAAGTGATTATTTTTTTTCCGGATCTTATCTCGCTATCAGTCGTTTGAGACTTGTTAAATGTCGGCGATTAGGAGTTTAAAATAAATGTTAAAGAGGAGAAACATGCAACTTTGTTTTAAGCTATTATATTTAAATATTTTGTTTTAAGATAAGCCAATAAGGTCACCGCTAGCAGAATGCTGTTTGATAATTGGTTCGATCCCGAGCCTGGAGAATAATTACAATATTTAATGTCGTTTCACTGTAGGCAGAGAGAACTTGGGAGCCTAGTATAAAAATACCCCGTTCCTCATTAATACACTTCCATTACCCAGTTTCCGCTAAATTCTTGGGGCATTGCGTGCTTGCCTTGTTACCAGAGCGAGAATACTCCAGAGTAGAAATTGAACCTGTCCTGTTTACAATTGCACACTTTTGCCCCTGCGCCACGACGACTTAACAACGTACGACAATGAACTTTATTTAATTCTTAGTATTAAATTTTCTAGATTCATTAGCCACTGCAGCAGCTATCTCCACCCCTCCCACTATTACATGACAGATGTAAGTCTAGCTCTAGCTCAGATGCTCGGACAAGACAACGGCCTTACAAAGTTGAACGAAGACCGACTAATATTGAAGACCCAATTGTGCAGGAAGATCGCTGATTTATTGGAAACCCTGGCACCAGGTTATTATTTTACTATAGAAGCGGCAACAAGTTCAGCCAAGTTCAAAAGAAATGTTATAGATTTTTTTTTAAATATTTCCGTTATATATTTTTTTACCTTTTTAAGGATTTATTAGTATATTGATATTTTTGTTTTCGATCATTTAATTTACTGATTGTATTATGATATGAATAAATATATATAAGTTATATCTCACCTCAGACAGAATTATACTTAAGGTAAACAAATTTCAGCTGAAACCCGCCTACGCGGTTCATTGCTCTTTGAACTCCACGCAGCAGTGGCAGAGACTGGCCACAGGAAGTCGTTGACTGATGGACCGATGGTTATGCTAGGTTATGTTACGGTAAGTATTATGTATTTAAATTAAATACTACTGTTTTAACTCTGCAGATTGAGGAATTAGCCTCTCAATCTTCCTGTCGGTGGGGGGTTTGTTAATGTAATGTATGAAATATGAGGGCAAAAAACCTCAACTACACTACCTGAAAATTCTTAGAAATAGATCCCACAGGGAATATCTTAAAACGTTCACACAACACCTTTTTTATAATCATTAGAAGATTACATTTCTTTGCTTATTTCCTTCCTAATATCAGCACGATTAATAAAAATATTTACATCTTAAATATTTTTTTATAGGAATCCCGTAAAATCCTCATGGAATCAGCCGCACTATTAGCTCACGAGCCACCAGAGCTACCTGAAGGTCTTCTCGGTCGGCAGGCGAGGATCAACTTGATACAAATGGACGAACTCATTAAGACATTATCTGCAGCTCTACCTTCACCACTTTAGTTATGTCAGTTTTGTTGTTTATATTTTGTATTTAATTTCAATAAAAACAAAAGATTTTTTTTTGTTTTCTCTTTATTTGTTTTTATTTTTTTCCCTGCATAGCATAGCAGAACCTGGTGTTACGACACTCCGTTTATAACTTTAAACCGAACCTAAGTACTACGCCAGGACGGCCTCTAAAAATGTTTTTAAATATCTATTGCCAACCCTGCTACTTTCAGCATACATGAAAAAAATCTTTAATAATCTTTTACGCTCAAACTGACATCCCTCTTCCACCACACGTTTTCATCATTAGTACATAAACAATAAATAATCTGATCAGCAAACTGTAAATATAACTGGTCGCCGGTTCAATTCTAGGAATAGTCTGACGGCTGCCCCTATTACAAGTTACGAGTACTTGTCAACTGTCATTACTGGTCTGGAGTTTGTCGAGTCGTTTGTGTGTAACTTTCTTATCAAATAGACACTTCCGTTTCCCATTTTGTTGAAGGAATTGAGTGTCGAGTGGCGCGGATAGAGTGGAGGGGCTCGGCACTAGAGTTCTCTCAAAAATGAAAATATTCAACATTTCATTTCCACGAGTGAGAATTGAACCGACAACCTGTCGCGTTCACAGTCGCGCAGTTTTCGTTTTTTAGCCAGTCGTACCGCAAAGACAGTAGTTTATAAAAATCTGTATCTCTAGGTTCAATCCCCACTCGGAGGAATGAATTGTTTCATTTATTTTTCGTTGGATTTCTAACTCTGAGACAGAAAACAGAGAGCGGAAAGTCTTGATAGTAGGTAATTTTTTCATACGCTACTACGCATATGCGTAATAAATCACAGCACTAAAATAATGTAACAATATAAAAGAAACACAATTTTCCTTATCATAAAACGCAATGATAAAAAAAAATATTACAAAACATCCGCAAAAAAATATACTTCAAATATTCGAAATTTGCAAACAAACGCTTACACTATCATAATTAAATTATCACGAGTCAACACACCGGAGACGTCTCAGTCGTTCACGGACACCTTAGACACCTGTCGCTACTTTGCACCTTAAATTGTGTAAAATACTCAATTTATAGAGTTTTTCTATGAAATTCGTCAAAAATAGTGCACATAAATGGAATTTTTAGTGAAATTACAGCTCTTGCATTTCGTTGAGGAAGAAGATTATAAAGATTAGTGGCTCCGAAGGTTGTTATTTAAGGTTCGTTTACTTTTAAATAGAATTTTGTCTTTTTTGTAGGATCACGCAGTATCCTGCCCATAGTACGGAAGGCAGAAGGAACCTCATTTAGACGCTTGCGTTCCCATCAACCTGTCGCGGTTACCGTCGCACACATGTACCCTCGCGCCATGACTCGCCCCAATTTTATCTGTCTATTTATAAACAAAATTTTTAACAAGCTATCGGGACGTAGTGGTGAATTATTTGTAAAGAAGTGGTTGTGATTCCTAATTTCATTGATCATCATTATCATTTCTTTTGACCACGGACAGCAAGGGGCAAAAATGAACATGACATCATTACTTCAAATACAATTGTTTGCTAGCTTATAGTACTGTTTAAACGATTATAGGATCAAAAAACGGTGTTTAGAAATTTATATTAGTTAATTACTCGCGATTAACCACCAATGTACATAAAAACTTCTATCTAAATACCTTCAAGTATTTAAAACTCTTTCGTTACCTAGTGCCTAATAGACAAGTTACGCGGCGTAGAATGCTGAAATTTGCTTGTAGGCTAGAGAGAAACATGCTACGTACCTGGTGGTACCTCGGAAGCTACTATTAAGACTCTACGTTCCCATTAGGACACTCTGCATTTTCCGTCTAATTCTCGGCGAAAGGTCTTATTAAGCATTAACTTTTCTTTACAATTTTGCCATGAAAAAGAATGAATGATTTTGGTGATTTGTCACAATATTCTTTAACTCCGTAGAGAGAAAATATTTATTAGATGGCCTTTGGAATGTTTTTTAAGGACCTTTAAACATACTTAACCCTTGACCTTATATAATCTGCACGCTGCTTCATCTTTAACCAGTCCTTACTCAGGGTCCCCGATTATCCAGCTCTATCGACGGCTCCAAGAGTAGGTTCGAGTCCAGCAGGGGACGCCCTTACTGCCGTCGACATCCTCTTAAGCAGCCGTCCATATACTCTTTCTCAGGGATAAAGCACTCTTTATCCTACCCAATCAATGTCGCTGTAGAGATAAGGCCTAAAAGTATTAACTTCAAGTTCGAAAAAAGGGCCCCATCATCACAAGTTTATTTTATAGTTTTTTTTATATTTTTTTTATAGTCACTAGACAATTTTATAGTTGCGACATATTCATAAAATATGACGCATGTTACGCTATACCCTAACTAGGTTCTTTATTTTGTTTTTGAACCATTTTGTTTTTTTAGAGACGGGGTTTGTAGTGTACCTATCTATATATATATAAAATCGAAAGGTCACTCACTCATCACGAAATCTCAGAAACTACATATGCTAGAAATCTCTATTCTCGCTCAAATCTCGCTCTATTTATAGGACGTAGGTGCTCGCTAAGACGGGAATTTGCAATATTCGACTTCTGAGGGATTGTTTTTGGGGTCGAAAGTTTGTATGAAACTTCGTTACTACAAATGCTAGGAGTCTCAAATTTTGCATAGACGTCACTAGGACGTAGCCATGGAGACAGAAATTAATAATAACATAGTTCACGCGGGTGAAACCGCGAGCGGGCCGCTAGTATGTTTATAAATTCATCGCTGCCAATATCTGTTAAAAATTCATATATTTAAAAGTTATTTTAAAAACCACCACGAGTAGAATTAGAGCCTAATCATGTCCTCACCGCGTCATGATGACGACCGCGACACCATTAAATATTAGTATAATAATTTGGTAATATATGTTAAGATATACATAATAGGATATTTACAAATATGTTGTCATCTGTTTTTATTTGTATTTTTAGGTTATCCCAGACGTGGCCTGGTAGGCAGAGGTAACCTGAGAACCTAGAATTAAGATACTGGGTTCTCCATCAAGACATTTCCGTATCTCACTTTCCACCAAATTCTTGAAGCATTACGTGCTGAGTGACAGAACTCAACGCTGCACATCGCAGATCTATTTATTTATTTTCATTTTCCGTTTTTTTATATATTTACAGATAACGTCCTGAGCTGACCATGTGGCTAGCACGTACCCTATGGCTGCTATTATGTTACGCCCAATACGCTAAGAGCAGTCTTTTGGAGGAATACGAAGAAATATCAAGAAATATGCTGTACCCACCCGAGGACAAAATAACTACTGCTCTGCCCATAGATATTGGGAAGGATCGCGTCTCCGGCTGCATATGCCGAAGCTCCAAGAACCGTAAAGTCATCGTTTGCTTTGGCAACTACGAGTGCAGGAGGTTCCCAAAGGTAAGTCACGTATCAAGACCGGAATACTTGTTTATTGGTATTGCAAGTTAAATTGTTTGAAAAGTAACTCTATATATTTTCTCAGTATAGACAGAGAGAAGTTAGAACACAAATTGTAAATTATAGTCCAATATGAAGAATAGGAATTAGTGGGAATAATTCTATCCGTGATAGAATTCACTTGGGGGAATAAATTATTTTCACATTTCCTCGCTCTTATAACAGAAAGCCACCTTTTTGCTTTGGGTTCCGCCACTAAATATGCAATGTCTGGAAAATTGGACGGAAAACACCCTGGACCGTGGAACGGTTTGTCTTTGAATATTAGGTCCGTGATGATAAAGAGATAACGTAAAGTAATACATTTTATTCAACAAGTACAGTCAATTTTTGTTTTATTACATCAAGATAAGCATTTTTGATATTAAAACACGTTTAGGCCTATCACCTTAAGACATGATAAAATTAGCCCGACGAGGTATGACTCGTGTGTAAATATTATGGAGAGGTGAGATATCAAAAATCATCAACACGTTAAGAAACTATGGAAATTTCTCAGCTAAAGATCCTTGTTTTGATTGCATATTTTATGATGTTGTTACTTTCACTTAAGTACTTGTTTATTGTTATTGTGAAAGAAATTATTCGTAATAATAACAACGTGCCGAGCTAAAACCAAGTTTGGAGGGCATATACAAATCATTTTGTAGGAAATGAACTACAAATATAAGCTTGTAATATTTATTTTCTATTGAATATTTCGGATTTTTCTTTTTTGGAGTTACTTCGTGCCAAATTTCACAACTATGGGTCCACGGGAAGTACCCTATAGGTTTTGGTGACGCGGCAAACTTCAAACAAAATGCAGCAAAAATGATCCTCGTATGTTTTAATTGCGTTGACTTAGATGTTTGATTCAAATTCAAATTCAAAATATTCTTTATTCAAATAAACTTATAATAAGCACTTTTGAATCATCAAATGAAAATATGAACAAAAAGCTACCACCGGTTCGGAAGACAGTTCTGCTGAGAAGAGCCGGCAAGAAACTCAACAGTTACTCTTTTCAAAATCAATGGTACAATTTATTACATTAGTTGGCAGCTATCCTGCATTACATTCAATAGACATTAATTCCACACATGTTTATCCTCTAAAAATTCTTGAACAGTATAATAAGATTTACTTGTTAGATTTTTTTTTAAATATATTTTTAATTTATGTAGTGGCAAACTAATAATACACTGCGGAATTTTGTTATATACACGTATACTCAGATTTGTTCTGTGCTTCTAAACCGTAGACGTAAATATGTGATATGAATTTCAGCTACCGCTAGTTGATACCTTTACAGCTAGTTGATACCTTTACACGATCTCGAGATAAATGGTTTTGACCGACTGACAAATGGACGACAAAGTGATAAGGGTACAGTTATTATGCTTTTGAAGTACGAAACCAGAGCAGCCAGAGCGAGCCTAGTATTAATACTCCCCTGCCCATTTTTCTCCCAATTTCAAGATATTGCTTTTTGATTAGTGGAACCCAACGATGTAGCTTATATAAATAATTAAATTTTTATTTTATTCCTCTAAGTGGAAATCGAACCTAAAACCGTCGCGTTTATAAACTGCGAAGAAACGACTGCCTCAAATATATGTATTTTAAATTATACCGTTTGAACATGTTATATTCGTGTTGGTTTATAATAACTGACGCAACTTGTTTGTCGTTAGATAACTAAGTCTTTGTATTCTTATGATAACACCAGATTCATGAATGCTGTCCCTTAGTTTAGTTAATAAAAATGTGCGATTACAATTTAATAACAATATATTATATATGTATATATGTAGCTCTCACTACTCAACTAAAATTTATCTATATATATAAAATCGAAAGGTCACTCACTCATCACGAAATCTCAGAAACTACATGTACTAGGAATCTCAAATTTTGCATAGGAGTTACTTATAGGACGTAGGTGCTTGCTAAGACGGGAATTTGCAATATTCGACTTCTAAGGGGTTGTTTTTGGGGTCGAAAGTTTGTATGAAAGTTCTTTACTACAAATGCTAGGAATCTCAAATTTTGCATGGACATCACTTATAGGACGTAGGTACTCATGGAGACAGAAATTAATAATAACATAGTTCACGCGGGCGAAGCTGCGAGCGGGTCACTAGTAATCTTATAAACTGAAGAAATACTTCAAGGTGTTATTTTAGAAGCTACACTAAAATATGTCTTATATGTCTGTAACAGTACGCAATATCTTGAAAATTAAGGCGGATAGTGGGAAAAGCAGTGTCTCAACACTACGTTAACTTTGCGTACTCTGCTGTATACGTGATACAAGAGAAAGCAAATTATCAACTAACTTTTCCCATATATTTCCATGATCTGTTAGGGAGGACCTCTTTTAATGTAGAGAATATTAGGTCTGTTGTCTAAATATTCTGACTTGTTGTTTTTGCCTTTACAAATACCTTTAGTAAAGTTGTCGAACTCTACGTCACCCATTTTATAACTTCTGTTTTTCTGCATATTAAACCTCAACCCATAAGCATCACGATTTATGTAATTATGTAAAGTTCAGCTCCCAAGATATGGCTTTCCGAGCGACCGGTTGAGCTCAATCCACTTCATCAACAACGTTTTATAGAGAATACAAGGATCAGTAACTTTATATACCTAATATGTATGTATATAGATTTCAGCCATGATTATGGGAGTATTTACAGATAACTTGTATTGTTGGCATTGTTTTAACTTTGTTTTTTTGTTTATTTTTACATCATATTTTTCTACGAATATTGCAGTTCGTATAGTGGCGTCGTAATTATAAAATACGTTTTAAATTAGATATTTAAACTGATATGCTATCTCGCTGTCGCGTTTTTAATTGTTTTTATCTTATTTCAACCAAACCAGCTTAATAAATTGTAGGAAATAAAGCACAGTAGTGCTTTATTTCCTACTAAGTAAAAAGTTAAAATTAACCTTGACCTTTATAGTAATAA
>HE671043.1:0-14091 GCA_000313835.2 Heliconius melpomene melpomene
GGAAATCCGTAGGAGAACCAAGGTTACCGACATAGCCCAAAGAATTGGTAAGCTGAAGTGGCAATGGGCGGGGCATATCTGTCGTAGAGCCGACGGCCGCTGGGCCAGACGTCTCGTAGAATGGAGACCCCGTACAAAACGACCGGTGGGACGACCTCCTGCCAGATGGGCCGACGACATAAAGAGGTTGGCGGGAAGCGGATGGGTCCGAAAAGCTGAGGATCGAGTGTGGTGGCGAGAATTGGGGAAGGCCTATGTCCAACAGTGGACAAAAGATGGCTGTTGATGATGATGATAACATATTCTGATAGCGCCGATTTCACGAATAATTATCTAGTTTTTAATTTAAATCCTATTTTAATATAAGATATAACGAAAAACTACTGGTAAATCTATTTATAGTAACAGTTCTCAACCTCCACTGACATGATGAGACACGCATCTTGTCAATTGAGAATTGGCGTGGAAATTCTGCGGCTCAGAACTTAGACGGTCCGTCCTTGATGTCTTGATGTTGACATGTTTCAAAATAAATGAGGATATTTCGTAAGCAACAAAAACTGCTGGACGGACGGTTTTGTTTTTGTGGTACCGGATTTCTTCTTGGAATATCATGAATGCACGCGATAGTCGTGTATTCGATTCTGGTTAGAGGAATTTTTGCATTAAAATATTTTAGTTTTATTGTCTGGCAAAACAATGCAATAGGGTGGCGTTGAAATCAGGTCTCCTTCTCAAATTAGGTTTTTGCAAAATTATTTCTCGAACGTATAGGTACATATATATTTTTGATTTAAAGACATCGACTGACTTCATTGTGAGCTCGTTACTTTGTTTTATAATTAAAATATAATGTTTTGTAATAATGAACTACTAGAAATATAATTAATTTATTTGAATATTAGAGCTCCTCAAATGCTTTCTCGTTTCTTTTGATCTTTAATTGTTTAATGTTCGTAATAACCTTTCAATAGCAGACACTAAGCTGTCGATTGTGCTCAACAATTGTTTGTAGACTGTCTGAAAGCCAGATTTTTAATCTTATATTTTTTTTCACGAGGCCAAAATTTGGCTTTTACCCTGATCGGAATTTAAACCGGCAACCATGATTTTTAGTCAAGCATACGCAAGAATTATTGGAAAGTGGTATAGCGTCTGACTGAAAACGCGTTGGTTTTGGGTTCAATTCTCACTCGGGGAATTCATATTTTCATTTACTTGCTTTGGATTAAGACAAAGCGCGGCGATGAGTTTCGCTACCTGCAATGTGTTATATAAATTAGCCGCGATACAAGGCTATTTACAATATTACTATGTTTTTTAAATTTAACAATTTTAACATAATTTTTTATTTGTCAACAGGTAGTGTTAGTGTACCACCAAATGTGCAAATGCCGGTAGTGTATGCTAGATAATCGCGCTGGCGTGGTACGGTGGGGCGATGCAGGCGGGCGGCGGGTGGTTTGTGCCATGGATGGGTATGCAGAAGTTCGCGGTGGCACTTCCTATTGGGGGTGTGGTGCCTTTAGTGCCGCCGCTGCTGGCAGCCCTACCGCCGGCCCCGCCACCGTTGAGGCTTATACCGCCTTTGCAGCATCAGCAGAGTGGAAGAAAGGTAAATTTTGTAGATTAGTTTTACGCTGTGTCCCGCATAAAGCAGAGCGCCTAGTGCCTACAAAATAATATTGTCATCTAAACATTAATGTTATAGTTGCCACATCACATTTAATAACTGAAATTAGGAGGAAAGCGAAGAATGTTCTCTTCTATATGCAAGGCGTATAGTTAAAAAAAACTATACATATTTATATATACTATCAAAATTTGGTAATCATTATGTGGGCCAGTGGCTGTGAAACAAATGAAAAACAATTGTATCCTTGTCATTGGAAGCAATAATAGAAAAAAAGGTTGTAACATTACTTTGCGTCAATACAACCTTTACCGTTGACCCTTTGTCATATCCATGGACTTTTTCGGTCTCATTATTTTAATGTGGGAGTTTTCGCTGTGTTTCACGTACGAACGTACGACGTTACGAATTCTGGCAGAAAGCGGAGTTTTGGCACTAACTTTTATCTGCCTACCTTACTACGTACATAGTGTACAAGCTGATATTGGTGCAATAACCTCTATATAGAAACGTATTTATTCTATACTATAATATAAATACTAGTATTAATATACTGAAATGCCTCTGTCGCCAGCCTCAGTGTATTACCTGTTCACACTGCTCTGACAGTTCCAAGATATAGTGATAAAATTTACAGACATACCGCTTACATTCCTTATATGGACTTGGTTATTTAGAAAAAGATTCCTTTATTTAGAAATATGTGGATTAATATCATAGTATATATATTTACTATATACAAATATTTGTATATAGTAAATATATAGTAACTTTATAATATTATAAAGTTGAAAAGTTTGTTTGTTTAATTGATTGAACACGTTAATCTCAGGAACTACTAGTTTGAAATGAATTGTAATAGTATAAGATATGATTAAGATTAGTTGCGAACAATAAGACAACCGTCCACAACCTAACCAGTACGAAGAACAAAACAGGGTAATAATTCATTCTTTCATAATAAGTGTAAAAAAAACATTATACCTTTTACCGTTGCAATCGGTAAAAAATAAATATCCAAAGCTAAACGGGTATTCGTTTTATTCAATAGTGTCGCCTCGTATTTCTACATAGAAGCTGTCGGTATTAAAACTCAAGTTTATTTACCTACTTTACAACAAGATCTCAGGCACCTGCCGGCGAACACATACAAATGGTCGAATATATCTGTGACAGTATGAATGGCAGTATTTATTTAGACACTTGCCTTTTTATTATCTGTGCGCGTAAATATTTTATGGGTTTATTATGTTTTTTTACTATGGCAATGTCTAGTTAAATGCGTATTATATTTCAAGAATTTACATCATTAAAAGAATTGATCGTAGTGTAGAGTTTTTGAGTTTCTTAATTAGTGAACCGAGAAGAGATTACGTAGATAGTAGCGGAGCTCAACGCCGCGAAAATTAAATTTATTAATTTCTCTGAGTACGAATCGAACCGAAACGACTATTGCGTTTACAGTATGACACTGACCCACTGCGCCACCATAACCTCACCACCTCAACCTATTAATATATTAATAACATTCCTCAAACACTAATTCCTAAAACACTTATTTCATAACTACCTCTCATTTTTCATTTGTCATTGAAACATTTGTTTCATTATTTATCATTAAACATGCGACATATTGATTCATAAAGACCAGCCATTAATTATTCAAATATTAATAGTTGTTTTACTAAAACCAAATTTAATACAATTTACATCTCTAACACAACGTATTAAAATATTGATTGATTCCCACTTGAGAGAACGATTTGTTATTTCTTATTATTTTCATTTTTTCGCTCTGGCACCAAAGCAAAAAGCCCGGCGTTCAGTTCTGCCACTCAATACGCAATGCTTCCAGAATACGGTAGGAAGTGGGGAACGGAGTGTCTTAACACTAGGTTCCCTCCGCCTACCTTACTGTATGCGGGATGCAGCGTGAAGCTGATTTTTCTTTCTTAACTTTACATAGAGACGCAATAGGAATTTGCAAGCGTACAAAACGATCTTGGAGAGAACATCTCGTAATTATCATGTGATTTATAACTTAAATATACATACATAGTATTAAGTGGGCCGAAACGTTTTAGTTTGGATGGTTTAATTTGATGTGGCCACCTACAACGTGGGGAGGGAAAAAAGGAAGGAACGAGCGATGCTTGAGGTATGGAGATTTATTAATTAATGATTTAATAAATTACTGGTTGGGCGTTTTTTTTTTTTTTATTTTGTGTATTTTTTTTATTGTATTCGCAATGATTGTGCCTTTTATTTGATTTATTGATACCGATTTTTGCTAAAGTTTAATTTTAAACTCGATGGTATCGATGTTTTTTCTATACACTTTAATTAACCAATGAGACAGTGTTTGATTATAAAAGCGGTGGTTATGTGTTCGATTCCTATGTGTTCGATACTATATACGGCATAAAGCGTGAAGCTAAAAAAACATATGCACTTAAAATCGAACCCACACCCACTATAGCCACAATTCCAACGCGGCACGATGACGTCAACTACGAGTACTAACAAGGTAGACTATATTACTGTAACGTTTCACAATGCCGCACATGTCGAAGCAAATCAAACATTAAATTAGCATCAGCGACGCTACAAGCAAAACATTAAGTTTCACGGTGCCTTTGCCGTGATCGTTTATTTACGTACCAATTATGGGTTTGGGTGGTATTTAAGAAGTGATAGTATGGCTTATA
This sequence comes from Heliconius melpomene melpomene, assembly GCA_000313835.2. NCBI lineage: Eukaryota > Metazoa > Arthropoda > Insecta > Lepidoptera > Nymphalidae > Heliconius > Heliconius melpomene. Next base: position 4,342 of record HE671043.1, read on the forward strand.
GAATTAAATTAAATCAGCTTCACGCTGTATCCCGCACACAGCAGGGTAGACAGAGGGAACCTAGTGTTAAGACACTCCGTTCCCCACTTAGATATTTTAGAACAGATTTTTAAAAGAAATTTGTAATAAGAAGATATAAAGAGAAACGGTAAGAGATCGTTTTTTGATTGATTTTTTGTGAAAGATATTGTCTTACATACCTTGAGGTTACGTAATTTTATCTTCATCTTGTAAATATTTATCTACACTCTTGTACCTATTTGTATGAAAAATACGAGTAGTAAATAAGAAAATTTATCTCAATCTAGTAATTATAAAGATATTCTAATGAAATCTTGATATGCAAACAGATTTTTAATTAGCTTAAATTCCTTTACTTTTAAAGAGACTATCAATGCTGACAGAGATAAGGGTTATCTCAGTAGAATGCCTAAGATTACTTTGGTAAAAATGTGCGACTTAAGAAGTTCGTTATGGCCGTCGTAGCACAGTGGCACAGCGTCTACCTGTGAACCCAACGGTTGTGGATTTGATTCCCACTCGGGGAATAAAATATTAATTTTGATTTCCTCGCTGAGGTATCGAGGCGATCGTGATGTTGAGTTCCTCTACTCATGCTGTCTCAAAAATTGAACGGTAAATGGGAATCAGAAAATACCTTACGTTAAGCAAGAAAAATATGTTCATCGTGGAACCTTTGGAATGCGTCTGGCTGGAATCCGACAATTATTGAACAACTCTCAATCGGGGGATTAGTTTTTATATTATTTATTGTAATTTGTGATCAAAGTATTAAAAAATAGTACTTCATAGTGAGCCAGACCAGCAATATTTTTCTTACTCGTGTCATAATTCACTTAAAATAGTTCTCTGGCCACTTCAACTTCAAGTGTATTGAAGCTTTCTAAATTAAATATGTAGCTTTATTCTTGTATGTTGCAATTGTGGTTTCAAATATTTAACTTTACTAATGAGTGTGGATTCAAAGACTATTATAATATTATAAACTTACTTACTTAGGTAATAGATGTTTCTAAACAATATAAAGAAGAATATAATACATTTTCTTGAATTGTATTATGCGATTTATACTTCGAGCCCTCATGGTTTTTACATGACATTCCTTCGATCGATACTTCGTTACCTCTCTTATACCTCATTTTTCCGTCATATTTTTTTTCCATTCTTTCTTTACCCATTCTCTCGACGTGTCTAAATCTGATCACGTTCTTCTTCATTATTGGCATTAATTTACTAATGTATATAAAAAGGCCATTCGTGGCGCAGGACCATGAGCTTGCGACTGTAAGCTCGACAGGTTGTGAGTTCGATTCCCACTCAAGGAAAAGAAATATTTAATATTTTCATTCGTTCTCGTATTGAGGCAAAATTCGACGTATAATGGAGAATGGTAGTGTCTTATGGTTCCGAGATTCCGTCTGCCTTCCATGGTATGTGCGGGATACGACGTAAAGCTACAAAAATAAATATATCAAAAATAAAGTTTATTATTTGATCAATATTTTTTATTAGTAATTTTAGGAGATATATGTTCATCCACATACAAACATATGTACAGTAGAGCGCTAAACGAGCATGCAAAATACGTTACGAGTGTAATTTAACCACTTTAAATTAGTTTGACGCGACGACGCGAGGCGTTAAAGCCGTTAACGCAAATGGTCCCACTATTAACAGGACGCTAACTGGTTTCGATTTAACCTATTTAGATGTGGTTCTCACTACTATATTGTTTTTTTCTGTCCTACGAGATGAAGATTATAGATACTTGATGATATTTAAAGTTGTTTTGTTTTATTGAGTTTTTTCATTTGTTTTTATTTTTAGGGTTCCGTCGCCGAATAGCAAAACTTGATTTCTTGTAGATTCCTCATTTCTTTGTAACAAAAGAATTCACTACTGTAACTTACATCTTTAGTTTATTTCATAGGTATAAAATAAATATATTACTGGAAGTAAACGTTTTTTAACTTTTATAAATAGTACTCCTCATTGATCACAATGATGAAAATGGTACAGAATCCTCGGTACACAAGTCCCACTCGCACTTGGCCAGTTTTTTCATATTGTCTCGCGTCTTCCGCTTTATAAGAGGTTAGTAGTGCGAACTTTATGTTACCTTACTGCATTGTATATGTCCCAGCCATTGCATGCATACTAAAAAAGTAAACGTTAAATATCGATTAGTTTTGTTTTTTTTTTATCATTAAATATTTAATTAATCCTTAGTTCAATTCTCCATTTTAATGCAGTTCAGTTATATAAAAGTGATTCGTTTACTATATTTTCCATATAGCAGGTAAGGGAATAGAGGGAACCTCGGGGAATGCAATATTAAAAAATTCTATTACCTACTATATATTCGAACTCGCTATCTCTGCCTTTCCAAGAAATGCTAATAATCTATCTTAATATACTATTAGATTTCTTACATATTTGCCCATACATTATCATACATTTATATGAGTTAAGTTGACATAATTCCTAAGTAATTCTAGAAAACTAGAAACTAGTTGCGTTCACTTATTTAATGAATGTTGTCATACACTCGCACGCTGTGTGGACTGTTAATCGCTTCGTTTACTATTTTTAACGTTGGTCAAAGTAAATCATTATATTTTTATTATCTATCGGTTTGAGCTACAATTTCTCCTAAACTATGATAATTGGCGATTTTCTTTGTATTCAATTTTTAAAGCCTATATATAGCTGCAGTAAAACAAAACACGTCATTGAGTTACGGATCTCAACTCACGATGTCCTGATAATGGATAGCGGAGTGTCCTGACACTAACCTATTCTAAGCATCCTACTCTAGTCATTGTATACATTTTATTTAATTAATAACATTTTGTATATAAATCGACTATAACATATTATTCTCTATAGATGCCTAATAAAATTCATAAGATACTTACGATTGCAGTTATACTGCTTCCATAAGCCTTATTAAGCCCATTTATATAAATGATTTATTATATGGTACTGCCGTTTTGCTTCTATTCACATTAAATAAAATATATGGCAACTCAACACGCAATGTTTCGAATTCAGGTAGTAATTGGAGAACGGAGTGATTTAACTCTAGGAAAATTGAGAAAAAAAATGTACGCAATGTGGTTCTTGGTTACAGCCCGTATAAAATAATAAGCAGTAATATTTATATCTTTAATTGATTCTCCAATATATTCAATATAAAATTTACATGCGTACACCGATACAGATTCTTCAAAAACAAACAAAAGTCCCCTTTAGCCTAAAGCCCGGACAGAATCCAATTAAACGAGAAGCGGTAAGTGCATCTGTCAACGTCAAATATATGAAGATAGCCGAATTGATTGAGACCTTCGAGATTTTGTTTCGCCATCATTTTTTGGGTGGGTCGGTGTTTCTTTTTTTGTGCTCAGACTTGAATTTGGTCTAAATTATAGTCTGTGGAATTTGAAATTTGCTAAGCTATAAGATAAGATAAAGTTTTAGGTAGCTTTTTGGTTTGCAAATTAAAAAAATTTAAATTAGTATAGTAGAGGCCCTCGTTGCATAGAGCTACAAGCGTGCGATTGTAAACGCGACAGTTATGGGTTCAATTCCCATGAATGAAATATTTAAAATTTTTCATTTCCCCGCTGGTGACGAGTTTTAAGAATTTGACGGAAAACAGGCGACGGAGTGTCTTAACATTAGTTTCTCTCTGCCCAACATTGCTATATGGGGTATACCATCACCTACATCCCATCCTCGTTATGACTCATTGTATATTGACTTAGGAACCTCAACGCGGTGCTTATAAAGGAATATATTTAAATGAACTCACAGCAACTGTCATCTTTATATTTTTTCACGTTATAATAAATTACCTCTAATATGGCGTCAGACATTGTCGCGTCTACAGTAATTACAGCATAAGCTTCTAACGTAAATATTTACATGCCGTGCCAAAATAAAATTATACAAGCGGATTTAATGTGTTGAGTGCTATTATATGTATAATATGTTAAAATTATAATGTCATTTTTGTGTGTGAAATAATTTTTTTTTAGGTTTGAAATAAAATTATTTATTTTTACAGCAACAACTACTGTAAAAAGATGAAACCGTAATTCATGTAAATGCTATGATTATGGGTTCGATCCCATCTGGGGTATTTTTTAAAAGCTTTTATTTAACTTGTTTTACTTAAAAAGTGTGTTAATGTACAAATTATTATACTAAAAAATATACTAAAGACAAAAATGAAAAACCAAGTCATGTCAATGTCAATGCCTTATAACGTAAAATCTATAAATAATTACTTTTTTTAAGCATGAGGAGCAGGTTCAAATTATGTTCAAATTTTTATATGTTTTCTTAAAAAAAGTGTTAATTTTTTTGCTAAGTGTGAATTAACACTTTAAAAATATTAAAATCTATAAATTACTTTCAATGAACAAATTTAATATTAATTACACTTCCTTTTCTAACAAACCTTTAACTTGAAACGAATTAATTAACATCAATAGACGTAATCGAGACATCGAACACAATTATCGATTTTAAATCGTTCCGCTATTCGAGTCACGAGGTGTGCATCGGCTTGGTAAAATCAAACATTTGATACGAAGACCCACAAATATAAATTTAAACCATTATAACACTAAAAGTGTATGACATAAGGCTTATAATGAAAGGTACAGAATATTGTCAAAAGTATATTTTTTAAATTGTCGTAATGTTTATCGTATTTTCCTATAGGTAAGGTTCAAATTAGCTTGTATTTCATTTCAGCTTATACACAGTGCGTGTGACGAATTTGAAATAAGTTATTATGAAGTGGGTTTCTAGGGAAGTCAGTGAATGTCAGTACGATTTCTTTATTTGTGATATCTGTACTCACATATGACTGGGTCAAGGAACCTTATTATATAATATATGTAAATATACTATAGTAATATACAAGTACGTCTACGTCTACGTCTAATCTACGTAAGTAACGTAGAGTAGAAATATTTAATAAGAAATATTTAATAAAGTATACTAAACAATGTGTGAAAATGTACTCAAATAGCCTCCTACTGTAAATTTGATTTGCATCCACTTAAATTTAAATCTAACACAGCACTCTTGCTTCCCCTCGCATTCGTAATTCAACCCCTTCGTAGCCACCCCTTGCAAATACCAGTTAAAATACGTATGTAGATATATCTGAGGGAAGTACGTCAGTTGTTTAATAGTGAAAGATGTATTCAAACTTACTAGACGGTGGCTTACTTTGTTTAAGTGGTTTGTAAAGAATGAAATTGATTTCTTGCTATGAGATATTCTTTTTTTTAGCTTCACATTGTATTCCAGCAGGTAAAGTAGAGGGAACCTGAGATCCTTTAAGTAAGAAGTTTTAAGACACTAGTAGGCCAGTGGCACAAGCGCCTCTTCGCAACGACAGAATTACATATAATTTATAATTTTCTAAACTAGACAATAAAATATCTAAATCTACAATAGTTGTGGATTCGATTTCTACTCAACGTAATTTTTCAGTTAAACATATTCCTAACCGCCTACAGCAAAAAGACCTGCGCCGTGAACCAAGTAGGTTTCACTGGCTCTCTGCCAATCTGTTAACTATTCATGAAACCTGTATTCATACCGAGCTACCACTAGACAACAAGATGCGTGCTTTACTCTAGAATATTTTGGTTGATATAGTATATTAGTGGTTGCAGTTGTTATTATTATAAAATAATACTACTGTAGCTTTTACTGGTGGATACTTCTCCGTAACTTTTATGAAACATGATATTCATTATCATCAACGTTTCGCAATATAGCCTTGTCATCCTCAATACATAAGGATTTTTTCAATTCGAACCAGAAGTTCCCGAGATTAGTGCGTTGAACCGGACGAGTTCTTCAGAATTATAATATTATGATGAGAAACGAAGATTGTGAGTTTCATTTCCACTCTGAAAATTGTGTGGATTAATAAAGTGCTGCATAAAAAATATTATACTATCCTGTTTTCTATAAGCTATGGCATTTTCACCATATACAATGGGGGTATTCAACCCTAATTAAAATTTAAATTTGTTGTATTACACATCATACAGCGGTACACTATGACAGGTTGATGGTACACTCATAATTTAGGGTTACATTTCTACTCGGGAGAATGAATTATTTTCATTTACCCTTTCTGGTAAGGCACTCAGATATTCGACAGTTATCACTCACTACTTAGCAACTTAAACCAACGCAAAGTTATGATTTATAGCACCTCTAGCACTTATAATAATAATAAAGCTATAACTTTAGTGGAGCGTCAGCTTTGTCTCTGCTATTACTACTTTAGAGACCAGACAGCTTTTAGCAGACTTCACTGAGTGAGTATTAACAAAAGATTGGATGTAATTTCGCGATATTAACATTTTCAAATGTTTTCCATGAATGACATAATAATATATTGGATAGTATATTTTTATGTTAAATGTAATATTCTTCTTCATTACAGAAATAATGGTAGGCAGAGAAGACCTAGAGTCGAGGCACTTCACTATAAACTCGAATTGAAAACATTGTTAAAAAATGTGTATGGTTATACGCTACACACCATAATCCTTGCTATTATATCAAATTTTAAATTAAGTAAACTTGCAATTAATCATAAAAAAATATACAGCAAATTAAAGCCAAAATTAAAAAAAAATGTGGGAACAAAATTCAAAGCCTATACCTACCTATCTATATGTTGAAACCAAAAGAATATCCATACCTTATGTTTACGGTTCACCGCCATATACATTTTAATATTCCAAAAGCCCTTTGAAAGCTACCACAAGCTAGGCGCACCTTGTTTTGTGTGTTCCAATCCATTCCAAACGGAACCTTAACCTCTAGGAAATATAGTTGGTAATAGTTAAGCAGGTTCCATGACCCCTAAGTGATCGCACCGCCGATACAAATCATTTGAAGCGTTCACAGTGCTTGCAAACCAATTTCCGGTTCCCGTCCATATTGAAATGTAAACGACACGACAAATAACACGATGTTGTCGATATCGTCGATGCGTTATGTATAAAAAATTATAGGCATCTATTGTTGATAGCTATCTATTATAAATATAGGGGCTATCATGGAGGAGGAGGACGAGTGACTAAAATCTTGATGGTTATGGGCTCAAGTATTGCTTAAAATAATTTCCATTATATTTTAATCACGTTGTATCCGGCATATAGCAGGGTTGGCAGAGGGGACCTAGAGTTAAGACTTTGTCTCCAGTAAGACAATTTCTGGAGCAATTGCGTGCTGAGTGGTGGAACTCAACGCCGCGAATAGTCGACGAATATATGTGGATTTAGATTTCGCTATTAACAAAATGATTTATAACTCAGGCATTAAGCTGTCAACAAATGTCCGTTAAATACTTAAGTTAGAAGAACAATAAATAAAATAAACTATATTAAAATATTTAAAAACTTTCTCAATCATCTTCATCATCACCAAAACGTATTTGAACCGGTACTATCATTTATAACATATCTCATGTGTTATTCATCATGTTACGTCTAATATTATATAACACGACAATACGTGCACAGAACCAATATCGATTGCGATAGCCTGTCCTAATCCTAATCAGACCAGAACAAATATTTGCATTGCCTATATCTGACTGACCTGACCGGATAAACGTCAACGTCAACTAACGCCACTTGCATGGAATTAAATGTTTTATAATTAGTGATGATAGCAATATTCAGTTTGATCAGCAAGAGCCTAGTGGCAAGGCACTCCGTTCTTCATTCTCCGTCCAAGTTTTGAAACTTTGTTTGTTGAGTAGCGAAACTCTACGCCGCGCCGTGTCTATTATAGCGGCGGGAAAATAATATAAATAAAGTCAAACCCACTACACCATAACGGCTATCATTGTCTTATAATTATGTACAATTCCCCATGTATTAGATGGTGTAAATATTTTATTATAACTGAACAAATATCATCGAAAATATTTATAACCATCCAAGCGTTCGAAGTGGTCGATGCCCTTTTTAAAAGTAAAAAAGTAAAGCTCATTTTGTATGAGAAAAATAAACTTTTATCGTAACTACTACTGAAACAAACATTTTGTATCAACTTAAAGGACCCGCCGATTTTTGTAAACAGGTTCTTATATAAGAAACCTACCTATAAAATATCACTGCGAAAGATTAACAAATCGAAAATGTTTTCTGACTCACTTGAAATACAGAGTTTATCGAATCGTCTTTGATCATTCAATTTAGCGTAGTCTAAAGGAAACTTCCCATTATTAATTACCCAATGGTCCCCAAAATTGGAGGTTCACGCTGTGTTTTACGGACTTTTATCACGAAATTATATTGTTTTTGTTTGAATGTACACGACAAGTTTTAATTAAGCTGAATTTTGCGTTTGTTATTTACAATCTGTTTGAAGAAAACGTAATAAAATGTTTTATAAATTGGTTTTAAAAATATTGTATCCAAATCAAGTACGAGCTTTGACCAAGTACTGGTTTTGAATATAAATTAATAATTTGATCAACTAATTATGATTTGTTTAGAGTCAACTAAAGTATAAATTGGAAATTAAAAGTATATTCATTAATTTCAAATGTCAAATGGAAGCCGATTGAATTTAGTGATATACGACATTGTTCTCAATATTTTGCACATTCAGAAAATCATTTCTAGGGATTAATATGAAAATATTTGATAATAATATTTGAAGCTCCTGGGGTAGGAGCACAAGCGTGTGCCTGTAAACGCGAAAAGTTGAGGGTTCGATTCGTTCGAAATATTTGGTGATATCTCTCATACAGGATACATAAAAAAATATATATACACTAATAATAAACACAAACGAACAGAAAACGAATATACAACATAAATCTTAATAATTCCCAAAACAATCTTACGAACTATTGAAGATCTTAACTTCTTTAGTCCTTTCTGACACACTATCCGCTCAGCTATCACCAAAAATCCCTATAAAGGAAGACCTATCGACTCGACACCCTTTGACAAGGGTCAAGGGGACCGCGAAACTTTTGCTTTTTGTCAAACAAACCGGTCCACAAATTTCAATAACGTAGCGAGAGCGAGCTCTCCCATATTTTTTGTGCGTCCACGCAAAATGTATACCACAAAAAGTTTCCAGTATCGAGCTAGCTTCCCTTTGAAAAGTTAGAAAACTCGTGTTTTCGGGCTTATACTCTGAAAAGTTTTACGTTTTAACTATATTTAAAACTGTTGATGTTTGTCCTTTATTTTATTTCTATCCATATGTGAACATATATATTGGGCTTATGTGAGAAGATGGTATGTATTAGTTGGATTGATTATGATGATAGCTTTATATATCTTTGTCATAAAGTGTGGAATCAACGGAGTGCTTTGACACTACTTTTCTCTGCCTATTCTGTTATGCGAGAATCGATGCTAATATTGAAATTGATGTATATATTTTTTTTCGATATCTAACACCTAAAGTGATATATACACAATACAATACAATACAATATCCTTTATTGCACAAAAACAACAAAATTTTACACAATTTATATACAAAAATGAACAAAAACATGTACAATAAGGCGGCCTTATCGCTTGAAGCGATCTCTTCCAGGCAACCTTTGGTTGTTGGAATTGTATAAAAAAGAAGGTGGTGGGTGGTGCATTAAATTATAATATAGGGAATTTAATAACAATAATAATATAAATAAATAAATATATATAA
>HE671044.1:0-43770 GCA_000313835.2 Heliconius melpomene melpomene
AGATGCTATTGGGTGTCTGTAGCCGTGACACATATCGAAGCCCGCATTCGTCAATTAACACTCAATAAAACATCGATAATATTACACATCTTTCACTTCATAAACAAACACATAACCTATATTTGAAGTAATTTTAGGTGTCGCACAGTGATCCAAGGGAACGTAAGGTTCCCGACTTTCTTTTTTGAGTGGTGGAAACCAACGCCGAGCTTTGTCTAGTTACTAATGCGAAAAATGAAAATAATTAATTTGCAAATGGCAGTAGGAACCCGATCCAGAACTGCCGCTGCGCCAGGAGGGTTTAAAGTTTTAATTCGTCTCCAATATATTGTAGGGAGATTTCCTCCATAATAATACATATTGCTTATTTCAAATATGTATATATTTATAAAAAAAGTTTTAATCAATAAAATAGTAGAATTTCATAGCCGAACAGTACTGAATGAAGCATTACAAACATTGTTTTTCTTATACCTATACTTCAATGTATTTAATGTATTCCTTTCATACACTATTGCGTGATGAATTCTAATATATCTATCGATAATCCATTATTATCTTAACAATATATAAAACTATAAATACCAGTCTTTACCTGCATTTAATTCTAACGTTACTAACATAGTAGCGATCACATTACAATGTTCATATAATTCAAGGGTTATATCTAGTAGCAACCTGTTCTACACGTGTTCCGTCCACAACTAACCATTAACCTTTGCTCTGGAATAGGATATCAGCCAGCTCTTGATTTAGTTCATCACCGAGTAGTAAATCAGCTTCACGCTGTATCCCGCTCACAGCAGGGAAGGCAGAGGGAACCTAGTGTTAAGACACTTCGTTCCCTAGTTTCTGCCGAATTTTGGAGGCATGACGTGTTGAGGGGCGGAACTAAACGCCGCGTTTCGCCTGGACACCACAGCGAAGTAATGGAAATATAAATTTTATAAAAATATTTCATTTCCTTATATGGGGATCCAACCCACAACCAGTCGCGTTTACAATCACACTTTGGGCCCCTGAGCCACGACTGGCCCCGACTAGGACCGCGAGCTACGTACTTTAGAACCAATTCACGCAATTTGATTTATTTCAATGTGTGTAAGGGTACTTATTTAGTTAAATGAGGGTAGTTTCGAAAACTATTTACTGATTCGTGGTACGGTCAGACCGTCAGACGGGGCCGAAGTTTCTTGCGGTCCGAGTGTACCGAATGTTATTAACTTTAGTTTTTGGTCGATAGTTGGCTTTTAGCCTTTGCGGGTTTCGGTAATGAATAATTCATGTAATAAAATGCTTTGGGTGAGAAGTGTGTGGGATATAGCATATTGGTGGTTGTTTAAAAGAAAACTTTTTAAATATATTTTTGTTATATGTGAATCGTTCATGTCGAAGATATTTATTCTATTATAAATGTTAAATTTAAATTAATTATTTATAATAAGCCTTTAAATGCATCAACTACTACACAATTATTTAAAGTTACCATAAATTAAACAATGTAATAAGCGTTAAACAAAAGCGAAAATAATTGTTTAAAAACAAAAGAAAAGTGAATTACATAGTAATTTAAAAGTGTAGATCTTTTTTCCGTCTGAAATGAAAATATAACAATGGCGTCCACCGAAACAGTCCAACAGTACAAGCGGACAAAACGACTCGATGCATTCACCGACGCGACAGTCTGTGGACGTGATTCCATTCCTACATTGAATTTTGCGATTGGAACATGAAATATTTCAAATATCAACTGATTTTGCTATTATTATTGTAAATATTCTAACTTTGTGAGTTTGGGTTTGTTTAGGTGATATTATAACAGCAGGTATATAAATAAAATGTGTACGTGTGTGTATGTCAATAAAATCAGTAGAGTAGATATATTATGTCAAATAATAGTTTGGATAATTTAAGAAATTCGGACTAAAGTTTAATTTTTTTGAAAAATCAAAAGCTTTTGTGATTGATGTCAGATATATCAATCATTGTATATATAATATAAAATATTTAAAAAAAACGAGAAACTTATGTGAAAGAAAGTCATTTACAGTTTACTTACACAAAAAAAATAACTCTATAAATAACAGAGTTCTATATTTAATACATGAGTTGTAAAAGCTTACTTCGGTTTTACATACAATAAATAAAGTTAAAAGTTTATTTGACCTTTGTTAAGTTGATCCTTACTGGTTTCCCCTCTTAAGAACAACATGACGACGGACAAGCGTAACATTGACTTTTGCAAGAGCCGGGCCTTGTACTGTAAATGGCGGTTTAGCAGCCTAATACTAAAATCTAGGGCTAACAATTTAACAAGAAATCCCTTTCGAGGAAACTTATACTATGTAAATATCCAATGGAGTTGACTTTTGGAAATAAGATTTATAGTTGTAGTTGAAATTTCACAAGCGAGGTTTAAAAGAAAATTTTGAGCAGGGAGGCAAAGGGAACCTACTGTTAAGACATTACGTTACCCATTTTTGCCTCGACATTAGAGCGAAGAAAATGGAAATATTACGAATCCACAACTTGTCGCGTTCAGCCACACTTTATGCCTCTGCGCCACAACTGGCTTCGTGATTTCTATAATATGCTGAATCAGAATATTTTTTATATATTTAATTTACATAGTATATTATTTAAAGTCCACAAATACTGGTATTCTTATTTTAAAACAATTTTAAAATACACACTTCATAAATCATTACAGTGCATAATGTATTCATATTTATAAGCTTTAATCCACCACAGAATCTGAATTAATTTAAATAAATTAAACCAAAATAAAAATGATAGCTCGTTTCCCACTGTCATGTAACACTTTATCATTATAATATTAAAATTTTCTCAATCAATTTGGTGAGTTCCTGGCACCTTCGTGTTACATTATCTGTGTATCGCTTAAATATTTCTTTAAAAACCTGTCAAAATATATTATTATCTATGGTATTTAGAGGACAGTCGTGGCGCCGGGGCACAAAGTGTGACTTTAAACTTGACTGGTAGTGAGTTCGATCCCCACTCAAAGAAATGAAATATTTATGTAAATTTATATTTTCATTTTTTCGCTCTCGTGTCGAGCCCAAAAAAAAATGATTTCCGCAACTCAACAAGCAATACCTCCAGAATTCGGTGGATAGTGGAGAACGGAGTGTCTGCACATCTCTCTAGGTTCTCTCTGTCTACCCTGTGTGGGATACAGCGTGAAGCTGATATATTTGATTTCATTTTATCTATGATATTTAAATCGATTTTCAAATCGAATTTGTTTAAATCTTTTATCTATGGTTAAGATTTTTTTAGACCGGATAATTAATAACTATATGAAATTAATATTTTGTTCATGTTCTGTTTTATCTATATTTATTCTTAATTTCTTCTTAAATATCATTTTGCTGTAAAAAATAAAGGAAGTGCTTAACGATGTGATAAACATACCATCTTTCTTTTATTTTTAATGCTCTCTATATGACATTTTTAAAAAACTACATATAATATTCTAGTTTCCTATTACGATTCTAGGTACCTACTTGCTTAATTGGTTATTTTAATGCTTACTGCAGACACAAAATTTAGATCTGCAACAGATAATCATCATTTCCTGTTGTCATAAATTTTTATTTTAATATGATTTTTTATATAATTGCAATTATATCATCTCTTAATATTTAAAAACTTGTTTTTAGTTTTATAAAACTTAAAGTTTTGATTTTGATGAAAATTTAATTATTGCTATTATTTTAAAAGGAACAAACGCAAACTCTACCTATATAACAAAATATTGTCTAAAAGTTCTATGTAAAATAATATATACTAAATGTGTATTTTTATGTTTCAGGTACGTATCAATAAGAAGATAGGAATTTCGAAGCTGTAGAATATTATTAAATATGTCAAGTCAGTATTTTTAATGATTTATTGGAGCATAAAATCAATAAGTATAAAAAACGACTGAAAGAATTAGCAAAAACCTAAGAAATACTATACAAGAATATTATTTTGCCATTTTATTGGTTCGTTCAAGTAAAAAGCGGACAACCTGAAATCTGTTTTCACAATGCCATTTGCAAAACAGGTCATTTCTCATTGTTTGCGTCTCGGTCCAAAGATTTCCATTATAATAACTCAGTGCTAATTTTTGTTTTACATGAAAACTTTTTATTATAGTTTTTGCTATATTTCGAAATTATATACTTTGAAGGAAACTAAAAAAGTTTAAGTAAGTTTTAGTAAAAAATTAAAAAAATTGAAGGAAATCGTAACGATTCCAACGATGTAATGTCTGTTTTGAAATCAAATTTTAATACAGTGATATATCACTTATATCCTTTTGTCTATGTCAACTTATTAGAGATGGTTATTATTCTATCTTATTGATAAAACTAATAAAGGAATTACTTAATAATCAATAAATATAAGTAAGACGAGGCCAGTCGTGGTGCAGGGCACAAAGTGTAACAAAGTGCGTGTTGTATTCCGCCACTAAACTTGCAATACCTGCAGAATTCGGCGGAAAATGAGGTTCGGAGTATCTTAACACTAGGTTCCCTCTGCCTACCCTGCTGCGGGATACAGCTGGACGAAAATAGTTACATAAAGGCAGAGCACATGTCAATTTGACAAATACATAGGCCAATTGTCCACAGGAAGTCGATTCGACAGCTATATAACCGTGGCCGTGGGTAACAAACCTAACTTGCCTGGGTGACTATTATCATACGAGATTGTCAAACTATATCCTATAATGTTTCTAAGTTATGATACTTTAACTATGAATTTATTAGTGTTTTAGTTAAGTACTTATACGGTTATATGGCTCTATTTACACAGTATTAATTTTACGAGTTGGGCTTCGTTTAGTTATAATTTAAAGCTGATATCTCTTTAAGTAGCTGTTTTAGTTTAATATCGTACTTTTGGAATCGTATCTGGTGTAGGTGTTACAGTAGATAAGTGCGCGTTGGTTTTTTGTAATGTTAGTTTTTTTTAAATATTATTATAACGGAATTTCCGTTTCATTTAATATCAGTAGGCAAAACGACCATAGTAGCAATGTTGCCAGATTTTGACTTGGAGTGGAATTTTTATCTCTGAAACTGGTAGAAACTTATTAAAAAGATAATGTAAGAAATTAATTATGTGTAATTATTTTCGCAAGGGATCATGTCTACTAACCCACTCGGGAAATTTCCATTTTGGTCTAAAAATCGGGGCGTCCCACCAAAGTTGTTGATTTGATATTTCCATTTCCACAGCATTGCTAGCAGTGCTTCAGAATTTGGAGGAAGCTGGAAACGAGTCTTAATAAGAACAGAGTGTCTTCACATTAGGTTCCCAGGTTCCCTCTGCTTCAGTGTTTGGGATATAGCGTGAAGCTAAAAAAAAAAAATATTATCCATTCAGCATAAACACATAAAGTGTAAGAATAGGTGTAATTTTAAAACAAATTTATATATATTCATATACTGTCGGAAGTGCGAAATGCCTCGTTTCTGTGTCGAAGCACTTGTTAGCCTCAATAAGGGTCGAGTCGCATTAGACTTGTTTCTTTGTGTTCACACGCATTGCACTCCAATTCCTTACCCTTAATTCAACACTTGAGATATCGACTGTCTGTTGCTTATCGGTACGAATATCTTAATTTTATTGGAATTTTTTGTCATTGGATTGTAGCTAGGAAGCTTGGAAACTTGAACTATGTATTTGTATTGTATTCAATTGTAACATATATGTTTTTTTTAAATATTTGTCACGCTAGCTAGCAGGGAAAGCAGAAGGAACCTAATGTTGTCCCTCTAATGTTAAGACATTCCGTTCTATCCCTTTTCGTCGAATTCTTAGAGCATTGCGTGTTGAGAGGTGAAATTCAACGCCGCGCTTACCAGAGTAAGAAGTGAACATAATTACATTAATAATTCAATGCCCAGAGTGGGATCGAACCCACCGACGTCGCGTTAACAGTCACACGCTTATGTGACTGTGCTTCAACGACCTCGAACTCGTCGTTTATGTTGTAATATTGTTAACATACTTACATACAAAAAATAATTAAATAATTAGAATAATGCATATTTAAAACTAATTCTTATCAACGTTTAACTATAAACACTATGGTTATTGATTCGACCCACATTTGGGATAATAAATCATTTTAATTTCCATACTCTGGCAAAACAAAGAATCGACATCTCGATTTTGGACGAAACTCAAAGAATATGGTATCTTTGGACTAGAACTTCAACTGAAAAAAAAAACTAAGTGGTAGAAACATATAATTAAATTTTACTTATATTTTTAAAAGGTAAAATTTTTATTAAATAGCTATTCATGTATATATTGTATGAAATATGGACTTCAAAGATGTAGAGGTGATAGGAATCGTGAGAAAGTACGTGTAGGTGTGAGTTGATATAAGAAGTTTTAATTTTTTATTAATTTTATCTTCGAATATCTTTCGCTTTGAAACTCATCCAACGCATATTAAAGAAACTTTACACGGTAAATTATTAATTATTTATTACCTATATGATATGAGGTATTTTTTTATGGTTTTAGCTTTTGATAATATTTAGAATTGTATTTTATTTGTATTTGTTTCTTTTATACTTAATATTAATTGAGGTATCGCGGTGATTGTGGGTTTAATTTCATCTCAGAAGTTTTTTATTTATCTGTGTCGATGTTATAGTAGGTATCCGGCCCGTGACACGGTTCTTTATATCGAACGGTTTTTAAGGAAATGTCTTAATGGGAACGAAGTGTCTAGCTCTCCAGGTTCCCTTTGCATAGTCTGCTAGGTGCGCGATACAGCGTGGTAAAGTAATAAACGATAAAATAAAATTATTTATTCCCAAAATAATCAGGAGAAATGCAGAGCGTTAGATCATACCTTTTGAGGTACGAAACCCAAAAAAGTGGCTTTCAAAACTTTCTTTTTAGACCAAGTGTTCTTTATTAGCCACCGGTGCACTTTATCTCAATAATACCATTACTTTCCCCATTTCCCCCGACTTCCTCGCCGAAGCCCTACATCGCTTCATCTGACGGATGTGTCGGATGAGGGGCCGACGCGACGTTCACACGATTACGAGTTGGCGATCGTATCTATTGATTTTTGTTACGTGTTTCATTCAATTTGGTGTTGCTTGTAGGGTCCATGTCTTAGTAAATGTATTTATTGTATTTTTTTTTCTAAGCTTCACGCATCCTTCTATATCATTTATCTTGCATTTAGCAGGGTAGATGAAGAATAGTGTTAAGACATTCCGCTTCCCAATTTCCGCCAAATTCTTGAGGAATTATGTGTTGAGTTCCTCGAGTGGGAATCGAACCCACAAAATGTCGCGTTAACAGTTACAAGCTTTGTACCCCTGCGCCACGATTAGTCTCTTTTATTGTACCTATACGTTTATTTTTTTTATATTTATGGGTCTATCCCTTTTTTGAGTTAAAAAGTAATTAGCATTTTTTACGAAAATGTTTATTTTTTTGCATGAGCCAAAATTAAAAGTTTCTTTTACTGCATATAAAATATACTGGCAGAGATACTAGGTGTGTAAAATTAATTTGGACATTTTGGAGTAAAAGCTTGCATGTAAGCTAAAGTGCACTGTGGTTCCATCGTGTCATGGCCCGATTTAACGACAAATTCGGCGTGATTCGAAGTAAAAGCTTACTTTATCCTCGCAAGGATTTGCAGCCGATAAATTAACTACTACCAATGAAACAAAAAAAATTGCATTAAAAAAATATATGGACAAATTATATTTATTTTTCACACATGAACATACAATTACATGACGTTTATTTATTTTGTTATTAATAACTAGCGACTCGTTCGCGGCTTCGCCCGCTTGAGCCACATAATATTATATTTTCTTATCTGATTTACTTTCGGTCTAATAACGGTCTAATAACCGTGGTCATAGAAACACAAAGTTTCAGCTAATTAGACAATATTTTCGCTTGCAATATCTTATATTAACATAATTTTTTATTTATGAACCGATTTTCATAAAATTAAATGTTAATATTTATGGAATATTTGCCAAAATACAATATTTAAATCGGATATTCGGTTTTGAGATTAGCGTGCACAAACTCACAAAAGACAAATCGATAAACAAACAAAACTTTAATATTATTTTGGATTCTATTATTCCATTTAAAAATGCTTCCAAAAACTCCAGACAGCGATGAGTTAAAGGTATTAATTTACAAGAAATTATAAATAAATAAGACATTAAAGTAAACATTATAATAAATCTGTGCAATAGTAAACTGTATAGAGTAGCTACAAAAAGCTCACCTCATATTTCCCGCATAATTGCTCTAATTACTCTCTAAGCCAACGTTAATATTAGCAATGTCAAGTGTACGAGCGGCATTGCTTACTCTGTGTTCGTGGGAATAACGTGATCTAGATTTAATGCTATTAGTTATAACTTAACTGAATAAATAATATTATATACTTATTTAGAATGTAGAAAACTTATAAAAAAAGCGTTTAAATAAAAATTTAAAACGTTTATTGGATTAAACTATACTGGGGTAATTGTGGAATTAATTTATTTATCGGTGTTTGTACGTTTTGTTTAAAAAATTTTTAGCACTATTAATTTTGTTTTTATTAGTTTCATGCTGAATCCCTCAAATAGCAGGGTAGGCAGAGCGACTAGTGTACATTCCGTTCCCCACTTTCGCCGAATTCTGGAGGCATTACGTGTTGAGGCGAGCTCAATGGCGCGCTTTGCCTCGATACCAGAGCGAAAGAATATAATTAAACTAAATATGTCGAAGGCAGAGTACATGGCTTACGGGAGCTCATACTCGAGCACTATGATCCTGAGCACTATGCTCATGTATAAAAGCATCATTCAACCGGTTCTCTTATACAGCAGGGAATGCAAGTTAACAAAATGAATGCCAGAAGGAAGAAGAAGAAGACAAAATTTTAATTTTAAAAAATTTTAATTTGTAAAAATTTTAATATTTAATTAACAAATATATTTATGCTGATTTCACATATAATAAAATAAAATGAAGTATTTATATTGGATATTTAATGTGTGTCGACAGTGTGAGGATAAGTGCTTCACATATACTTGTCATGTAATGCATTTCGCTCTATTGAGTCCACATAAATAAACTCGTATCACTCGACAGCCGACTAGTGCGTAATTGATCCCTTTATTTCTATATAAATTTACTTCAAAACTAAACGACAAGTATATTTTCTTCTAAAACAATTTTTTTATCAATATTCTCAGTAATGGAGGTGGTATTTGAGAGACAAAAGCGGTATTTTCGTAAGCTCCTTTGATAGAACTTGTGAATCCTCTTTACGGAATTCAATATTAAGGATACTTTCCTCAAACCTTTATTTCCCAAGAATATTTCTTTATGGGATGTATAAATTAAGGTAAATAAGGTTAGAGTTAGCTAATGGTGTCATAGATTTTTATATCTTATAATATAATGTCGATAATTTTAACTAGTTTAAAACTTTATATGACGACAAAACTTTATGTTTTCTACTTTAATTACGATAGACGCATGATGGTTGAATGTAATTTGTGTTAACGATGATAGTAGATTCATATTTACGGTAGATAAAGCGAGATCATGGGTAGGTACTAATACATTTTTACTTATATTATATGTCTATTTTTTATTTACTTTCCCGCTGTATCCCGCACGTACCAGTTATATACGTTAATTTATTAAGGTATACAGAATATCAAGACAACTTACATAAGCAAATTTACGCCATAATAGAGTTGAATTGAATTGAATTGAATTCTCGATATATGGCAAATAATAGAGTTAATTGCATCGCATAATACGTGTCAATGCGCATAGATTTTTAATAGTTTATTGACTGACTTTTTAATTTAAGTGAAAACAAGTTAAAACTTTTTATTGTCATTATAATTGCTAGCTTCAGAAATGAAATATGGTTACGGAGATAGATATAGCCCAAGATCCCAGAGCCCCCAGACCTACGTCGTTTAAGCAAAGCTAAAATTTTAAGCATTATTAGTTTAATATAGCGCCTAGTAAAGAAACATTTCTGTCTGGGGGCCAACGGATTAGTTTGGGTGCTTATAAGGGGTCTTAGAATAGTCCCGTAAATAATACCTACATATATGTAAAATTGAGGCGTGCTTGTATAACATAGTTTGCCCCTAATTTTAAATGACGTCTGGCAGAAGTAAATATATATTTTTTACATTATTCTTAAACACATATTTGAATCAGGTACGACAATTTCAACTTTAACGTAGATGAACGTGTACCTTTTGTTAGCGCTACCTCTGAAAGGGTACTTTCAAGATAGTAATTACGCATACCGTCTTAACTATACATTAGATTATTAATCCTCAAAATTTCAGCTTTGCTAAAATGACGTAGGTCTGGAGGCCCCGGGATCTCAGTCTACTATAAGTACTTTAAGAAAATACAGTTACAAACAATAGAAACGTTGCACCTATCCCTATAGTTTATTTGTACTTCCATTTGAATAGAGTTGGTGTGAAGAAATAAATCTATCATGTAACGGCTTATCACTTTTCGCAATTATATGTTAATTCTGGTATTATACCGATATACCAGATACCGTTGGTTCCGCAGATAGCTACTATTTATAAGGTAAATCGTTCTGTTAAAGTATACGCATAAAACTTTATAGTTATATCTAAGCTATGGGTTTCATTAAAGTGTTTTTACTATACGCCCACGCTAATGTTTTGATTGTATTGTTAATATTTTTCTTTCTAAAGTAATAAATTGTAATATGTTATATTACTGTTATCTATCTTTAACTATCTAGGTGCACGCTCTACGCCGATTACGATTTTTTAAATAAAATATTAAATATTTAATTTCTTTCAGTTATCAGTATTTTAATTCTTTTCAGTGTTCCCACTGAAAAGAATTAAAATACTGATAACTCGAACTCAGATCACTCAACTCGAACTCGAACCCCTAATCTGTCGTTTTTATTTTGCACCATGACTGACCTAAAATTAAATAAATTTAATGTTAATGTTTCACATAATAGGTAAGTAGGTACGTACCATATATTTGTACGTACATTTTCGTCCTAAAGCTCGTTATTTATGTATGTATGTATGCATATTTTGATTTACCGCACTACCATTTTGCATTGATATTTGAATAAAATAAGGTAAAGGTATGGATCGTGATCGTTTTTAATGTGCTTATTATAACAATGCGCACTCGCAGGGTCACATCCAGAAATGGTAATCGTTAGACTTCCTATTCTTCTATATATTATAGGATTGCCTCATTCTTTTGAACTCATTTTATTTTGGAACGCATTGTATTTTGTTAGCAAACATACTATTGAATCGGGATGAGGATTTTTTTTTTGACAGCTTCACGCTCTTTCCCGCATTTAGCAAAGTAAGTAGAGGGAACCTCCAGAAAAGTTGACGCTCCGTTCTCTTCTTTTTTAAGACATTGCGACACACACAATGTGTTTATACATTTTTGTAATTTGTTCTTAAAATGATTAATTAATATCAATTGATTTTTACCGCAATATTTTTTTTATTATTTCATTATGTATTTCACATCACAGTTTAACTTGAGGCGAGTCGTACTGCAGTGGCACAAGTTGTGACCGTAAACGCGACCGGTTGTGGGTTCGATTCCCATTCCAGGAAACGAAATATTGATTATTTCCATTTGCCTCGACACCAGGGCAAAGATGGTGTCGAGGCGAAACATTGAATACCGCCACTCGACCAATGCCTTCAGAATTCGGCAGAAAGTGGAGAACGGAGTGTCTTTACAATAGGTTTCCTCTGTGTACCTTGCTGTGTACGGGATATAGCGTGAAGCTGATTTTATTCGCATTTCACAGTGAGCGCACGTAATATGTTGTGACATTACTTAGAAATCGTTTTTTTATGTCGAACTGTCATTTGCAGGGTTTTACGGTATAGCGTAGTTTGTTTTTGATGATGATCCTAGGATTAGAGTTGTAAAACGGGAAAGTTAGCTTTGTAACATTTGCGAATGGGTTCGATGATTTGAATTTGTTTTAGAACCTTTATTTAATGCTTTAAGGTATATAGAAAATATTATTATAATACATTTATTATGATTATATTTTGCATATTAACTAAATCGTTTAGCAAATAAAATATTTACAATGAGAAACGGAATTGTCTTAACACTAGGTTCCTAATAATCCTCTATAAAAAAACCGGTAAAATGCGCTTTGGACTCGTCCACTGAGGCTTACGTACCGAATTTCGACTTAGATGCCATATTTCATAATTGTAGGTCCCCAGGAAATGTATGCCATATAGGTTTTGATTAAAAATGAGAAGACTTAAACTTAGAAGCTCGATTTTTGTGCTTCAAAGGTTCCATTTTAACCTTTTGAAGTACGGAACACTATAAAAACAGAAAATATTTATCCTATTTATCATTTAACAGCGTTAAACGCGTTGAACTTATTCCCAAGTTACGGTATCATTTTCTTTGATTCCCACTGAGTATTCATTTCCTAACCATCAATCAGGGGAGTCCGCTTTCCTCTCTCAATACCATACATTTACGTTTCACGGTACATAATTGTAAGAAGCAGTGACACTGGTTAAGACTGGTGCAAAGTCGCGAACTGTCTGCTTGTCGCTTGAACGTCGTTAATTTCCAAGAAACGTAATATGCAGGTGTTTTTTAGCTTAGATGCAGATTGTTATTTAGCTTAGAGGTATGAATAAAAGATCTCCTCTCTCTCTAAAAGGTCTCTTAATTTATTTTTTTCAGCTTCATGCTTTTTCCAAGGTATACAGATGGAGCCTGTCAAGACGCTCCGCTTACTTTAGGCCGAATTAAATATATATAATATAGCTTCTTATTTAATAAATTTATTATATTATATATATTAAATAACTATACGCTGTATCCCGTACATAGCAAGGTAGAGGGAACCTCGTGTGTTAAGATACTCCGTTACCATTAAGACACATCTGATCCCCCCATTTCCGCCGAATTCTCGAGGAATAGCGCGTTGACAGAAATCAACACTGCAGTTTACCTGGTTACCAGGGCGAGAAATTGCAAAATTGAATATCTTATCAAGAGGGAATCGAACCCCAATCGTGCCACGACGGCCTCATATAAATAAGAAATACTTACATAGTTTTTAAAAAGGCAATCTATAATTTGCACAGCCATATTCTCCATCGGAGGAAGCAAGGATAATTTGCGATTTGCACCGCGACGGCTCCACGCTTTCGCCGGGATGGCATACGTCGTTAGATGCAACTTTCATGGTATACGTTGAAATTTTCTTTAAGTGCTGGAAGGTCTTGGAAAATATTTTATATTATAAGTTTTCTTCATATAATATAATATAATATGTATTTTCTGTTTGGACTTGAGAGACAGTGTTATTATAACGTAATAGTAATGTAAATACATTTTTTTTTATTTATGTTTTGCCTTTTTATTTTGATAGGCAGAGAGAACTTTATTTTAAGACACTTCGTCAGTTTCCGCCTAATTATCAAGAGTGGTGGAAAACAACGAAGCGCTTTATCATATACCAAGAAATGAAAATATTAAGTAATTTATTTTTGCGAGTGAGAGTCGAACCTACAATTGTCGCATTTAGTCACACACCGGGCCACTGCGCTAAGGCACCGTAAACCTCTTTCAAACCATTACCAATTATCTCCATTTATATTTCTATAGTTAATATATCTTTCTATGTGTATTCATTATTTTCAACCAAGAATAAAAAAATAAGAATGTGCTTTATATAATTCCAATTTATATTAAAATTCCCGAAGTTATGATTTTATATGTAAATTGATATAATTGGCAAATGAAAGTTATAATAATCGTAATACACAATTCAGTTTAATGCTAATGATAAAATAATATGACAATAAAATATACTTTCTTTTATTAATCAGATTATGGGTTCGATTTCTCTAATTTCGGTTTTTGATAAGGTATTTATTATATTATATTAAAATATCCCGCACGTACGATTTTACACGCTCATTACGAAGTACAAAGGTTTTCTTTAGAAAGTAACGATCGCTATTATGGTATTAAAATTACTTACAACTTTTACTGCATAACAGGCTTTGAACGTTGTCGACGTTTTATAATATTTTTGTTATATAGGCAAAGGGAACCTAGTTTCACGGGAACCCACCACACGAGGTTTCAAGGGAGCCACTTTTCGTCGAATTTTCGTCTCGTTGTGTGTTGAGTGGCGGAACTCAACGCTGCTCTTATTCCTTGGTACTAAGGCGAAAATTTGAAAATATTAATAAATAATCATTCATTTTCTCGAGTGGGGATCGAACACACGACCGTCGCCTTATAGTCACACGCTTGTACCGTTGTACCACGACGGCGATTAACAATAATTAAGTAATATTTTTTTTTTGTGGGTCCCAGCAATTTTACCAATTCATTTATGATCAAAAAATAATAAAATTTTACTTATACGAGTATGTCTAAAAGATATTACCGCAACATTGTTAATGTTTATTGCAAATCGTTTGTTTACTTCTTAATTGTGTATATTAATTTTACCTTAAACGTTCTTTAAGATAACTCGATAACAACGCTGAAAACATAACTGCTTAATAAAAAATATATATTTGTAGATATTTTACCTTAAAAGTAAAGAGACTGGGGTAAATTGAAAAATAAGATAAATTATCTCATGTATAATCTTTATGTACGAGGGTATCTTGGCGCAAAGGAACAAAGTTAATGGCGATAGGTTGTGGGTTCGATTCCTATTCGAGAAAATGAAATATTTCATTTTTTCGCCCTAATTTCGAGGCAAAGCACGGCGTTGAGTACCGCCACTCAACTCGCAATGCTGCCAGAATTCTGCGGAAAATGGAAAACGAAGTGTCTTATTACTTGGGTCCTGCCTATCCTGCTCCGTGCGGGATACAGCGTGACGCTAAAACACTTTACTTCTTTAGAAAAAGGTCTATTTGTCTGTACATATAAATATATTGTAACTTCAATCCCAACCAATAGCAGTTCTCCATTACGTATTCTATATAAACACGGGTGATAGAATTATGAGCATCCGTTCGTTAAACGTAAGCCACATATAAGAGAGAAAACTCGTTACTTTAAATTAATAAACGGCCAGAAATTAAATCGAACTACATATATTCGCTATGCGGACCTGCTACCGTACACTTTCACAGTAACCCTGCCTTAGAATAAAGCTTGGGCCATGTACCCTATTTCCTTATAGAATGTTGTCGATATATTATAAACGTATTTATTAGATACAATGTTAAATTTATTCCAGTTAATAACGTTTTAGATGTTAGAAATGGTTATTTAATTATTTTTTTTTTTAAGGTTACGCTGTGACCCGTATATGGCAGGGTAGGCAGAGGATACCTAGTGTTAAAACACTCCGTTATTCACGTTCCGCCGAATTTTTGAGGCATTACCTGTTGAGTAGCGGAACTCAGCTACACATTGTCACCAAAGAGAAGAAATGAAAATATAAATAAATACTAATTTATTTTCCCCTGAGTGGGAAGTGGGAACCCACAATCGTCGCGTTACATTCACACGCTTGCGTCCCTGCGCCACCACGACCTAATGTTTTATTATATGTAACTACATTAGAAATAAATTCCATGGAGCGAAATCCAAACTAAAATAATTATATTAGAAATTCATACTATCAATTAGAAATAAACGGAAAGTTAACAATTAATAGAAACCTAGCACTATATATCACTGTGATAAGATAAAAGTGAGACTTGCGATCCGAAGTGTAATAGCTAGTGCCTAATAGAATATACAATCAATAAGTACAAACATTTATCTATGACCCCAGGTCAGTGGTGATTTGTGGCGATAATTAAAATCTCGCCCGGAGAGCGGAGTAAATCTAAAACGGTGTTAATGTGTTCTGTAAACGTTTACTCGGGAACGTTTAAGAAAGGCTCGCTTGGTTATCCGACTTGACTTGAGAAAGGGTTAATAATCCTGTTAATTATTCCAGTGAAAGTGGATAGCTCGTGGGAGTTAGTTATGTAAGGTTTTTAGAATATTGTAGTGGTCGGTGACCGTTGGGTTGTAGGTGGGTGTAGCGCGACGGCTGCGGGTTTGATTCCTACTCGGGGTAATGGGCTATTTAATATTTTAATTTCTTTGCTCTAATGATTTAAGCATTTCCCAGTATTCATCGGAAAGAGGCAAACGGAAGTATATTATTGGGAACGGAGTGCCTTAACACTAAGTTCCCAGGTTCCCTTTGCCTATCCTACTATATGTATATGCGATAGCTTAAAAAGTACTTATTACATTCTAATGCTTATTTGTATTACTTAACATTTATCCAGTAAGTACCGAGTTCACAGATATCCTGTTTCCTTGCAGACATCTTATTTAGTCTAGGTTTAATTTATATTTTTGATTTGTTTTTTTAACTTAACGCATGTTTTTTTCTTCCATATCTACACTAAGATACCCAAAGAGAACCTATATAGAGACATCTATAACTCCACTTTTGACTCAAATATGAGATATAAGAAATTAAGTAAAATTTTTGTTTTTACGATTCTGTCTCTCAAAAATCTATTCTTTTTCATTTCTTCTGTTTTATTAGGATTATTTTCCTTAGTAACGTACTTGTTCGAGGTACTTAGAGTTAGAAAAAGTATGGATTTTCTAAAGGGCCGTGAAAGGTGGCAAGGAATAATACGCTTATACGCCACTCACGGAGGATTTCACTGATGGCGCTGAAATCTTTTCAAATCCTATAACGTAAGGGAAAGAAATGAAAAATTTCACACAACCATAGGTAGGGAAATATTATAATTATGTTTTTCACAATAAAGGAGACATTAAAATTAAATATTTATTAGTGGATTGACATTTTTTACACATAGATATAGAATAAAAATATTTTAACACAAGCGATTATAAACGCGACAGGTTGTGGGTTCGATACTCACTCGAGGAAATGAGATATTTAGTAATTTCTTGAAATTTGAAATTGAAATAAATGTATTGTAAATGAAAATGAAATGTAAATGAAATTGAAATACTTCGCTCTGATAAGTAAGCAAATTGAATTCTGCCACTATCACACAATGTGTCAAGAATTTAGCGAAAAATGGGGAAGAGAGTGTCTTAACACTAGGTTAACTCTGCCTACCTTTCTATGTATAACTGACACAGCGACAATCTGAAAAAAAACTGGTAAATTAAGTTAAATGTGGAAAACGGAGTGATGTAGCTATCATGACTGGGTTATCTCCACTAGTTCCTCGTGGATATAGGAAATCCGTGAAGATATAGCAATTAAGTTAATTATATATAATACAAAGATAACAATTTCAAGGTGACACCAGATAAATTAAAATATAAATATTGTAAAAGCACGTGTGAAAATGTTTATCTGATATGGCAATCAGAACAATGTGCTTATCAGCTCGATATGGCAGGGAGTGGCAGTTTTATATTGATCTTTTTGATGTCAATCGTCATCAAAGTAGAATGTGTAGACTGTACGACTACATGCTTTATCTCACGTACACATTTTTTTTATTGGGAATTGAACTTACTACCATCTGCTTAATTTATTTAAGGAGGAACCTTATAATTGTTGTTTACGTTGCTTAAAAATTGGAATTATTTTAGCCAAAGTCGTATCTTGTTAAAAGATGTCATCCATCCTTCAGCATTTTAAAGTCCACTGCTGGTCATAGGCCTCCCCTAATGCTCACCAATCCGTCTGGTACTGCGCCCTTTGAATCCAGCGGGTTCCCGCTGTCTTTGAAAAAATAAATTATACCCATAAATGTAAATTAAAAAAAAAAACACCTAGTACCTCTGTCTGTAGTACATTTAAAAAAAATAATAATAATATTCTCTTCCATTGATTGACTATTCAAATATTTATATGGTTTATTTCGACCATCAAAATAAGCAGTAGCAAATTTTGGTTTATTTCAAATCGCATACAACTTACAAAATGCGATAAGCAAAGCTCAGCATGATGTCTCGAACAACGGTGTTTGGCGGTGGTACCTACTGCAATACCAGATGTGATTTGTTAACTTGTTTTATGTGAGGATGTACCGCTTCCTGCTGCGACATCCGTGGTATCTATAATACTTAATGGTTGACAATTGAGACTTTTGACGCCAGTTGTGGCCCGGGGGCACAGAAAGTGACTAAATGCGATAGGTTCGATTTCCACTCGAGGATATTTAATATGTCCATTTTCTTCGCTATGGTGTCTTCGTGGCAAAACGTGATGTTAAGTTGAGCCATTCAACACGCAAAGCCACCAGATTTTGGCGGTAATCGGATAATCTTAATACTAGGTTCCCTCTGCCTACCTTGATATGTGACGGTAAAAAAAAATCAGATCGACTTGAACAAAATTACCCAGGACATTCATTTAAAAGTTTCTATTACTAAATATTGTCCAAATGGAACTTGAATTTCCTTTAAAATAGAATATTCTAATAATCTAAGACCTTAACAATTCAATAGTTAACTAATGTATATTTCGCATTATATATTTTCAGGTAAACACGATTTTGCAACCACATATTCTAATGAGGCATTTTATTGTGACTCACGTCGTACGTGTCGACATTAGGTATTTCGTCAAAGTAAACTGCATTTGATAAATGGAACCTTTAAAATATATGTATTTAGCCGGGGTCTACATTTACTTTCATATTATTTTATGAGCTTCACGCTGCATCCCGCATACAGGAGGATAGGCACAGGGAACCTAGTGTTAAGACATTCCATTTCCAACTTTCTCGAATTCTGGAGGCATCGCGAGCTAAGTGGCGGGAACGCTTTACCTCGACTCCAGAGCGAAGAAATGGAAATATAAAATTAAATAAATATTTTATTTCCTCGAGTGGGGATCGAACCCACAACCAGTCGCATCTAGTCACATTGGGCCCTTGCGTCACAACCAGACTCATTTAAATATTGATAACAATATATACCATTTCAGGCAGACCACTAATAATGCTCGTGATAGTGCAAATTGCATCAACTCTATCATAATAAGTACAATTTATCAGCTCATTGGAATAATCATCTGTCCGTCGCTGAATGCCAATATGCCATAATAACATTGTAACGTCAGTTGTCACGAATTACTGTATTAATTAGTTTTTAATTAACTAAAGAGGGTAAATTTAGGAAATAGGATTGAAATTAGGAATTTCATATTTTTTTAATTATTGTGCTTTATGGTGTATTCGGCATGTAGCAGAGTAGACATAGATCTAGTGTTAAAACACTTTGCTAACTACTTTCCGCCGAATTCTGGAGGTATTATTTTGAAATAATTGGAATTTTCAAATACAGAAACTATGAACTGTACTGTATGTTTATATGTTACTTGAACATTAATATAACGAATTAAATATAAGCTATTATATAATTTTCATAAAGTACGCCAAATATAAGAAAAAATTAAATACAAAAGATTACAAAAACAAAGACAAAGATATCTTTTGATCCCTGTTGTTTTACAGTCTACAGATATTAATTTCGCTTTCGTTGTCTTTGTACGTAAAACAAAATCTAATTACGTTACGTTTCATTTTCATCTAAAATATTGTTTGTAGAAATCCAACGGAATTCGGGCACCACACCTTGCCTAAACTTCAAATGCGTGAAAGTGGAAAAGGCCGGTCCTTTGGGACTCGAGCATTGGGGAGCCCTGATCAAAGGGCCGATGTGATTTACAGCGGTGCTCGGATAAACCACACCCGGAACCTGCTTTGACGAAAGGAAACGCAAATTGCATGAGACGTTTACGTGTGCTTTTAGTGACTGTAAAATTTTAAAAGAATTAATAGTAAACACGACCTCATTAGGCCGAGCATTTAAATGTGTTAGGAAATCTTCAAAGCTCAATAGATGATTATGCTATTTGTTATTTTTTCCTTTTGAATTTATTTAATTATCTATGGATAGGCTTTTTTTATATACTGTCTCAATAACTATAACAATTTAAAGTATTCATATCTCAATAAAGTAATTTCTCTGCAAAGTAATTTCCAATTTCGTCCGTAGCCGTAGCAGATATTTAATTAAAAATGGATTTCGTTGTCGTCCGTAGTACGAGTACATAGGTCACGAGAGCCCGATTGGCAGACAGACGGACAGCTGCAATTTATCACTTGTTTTATTCGTGTGTTACATTTGTATTAACATTTAACTCTTGTGTCGGATTTTATCTGGTACACGGTAGTTACATCGTTGGTTTGCTCAACTAAGTGTAGATTTTTTATAGCGCGAATAGCGCGGATAGATAAAGGGAACCTAGTGTTAAAACACTCTCTTCCGATTTTCGCCGAATTTTTGAGGTATTGCGTCATAAGTGGCGGGATTTTGCGCCACGTTTTGCCTTGATACCAGAGCGAAGACATGAAAATGTTAATAAATAATGATTTATTCACCCAAATGGGAGTCGAACTCACAACCATCGCATTCGAAGTGAAACGATTGTATTGACGGCCTCAAGTATCCATATAATATGAAATTGAAACCATAAATATAATTTCCGTTTACAATTCAATGATTCAGCCTCAACAAACATCTCGGAATCTCCACATGCGCGTGAACTCTCAAGAAATAAATCATAAACGATGACAGGCATCCGAAACCGTTTAACTCATAATATGTAGAACAGAACCCCTATAAGGGTGCTGATCGCTGACACATCGCAAAAGGTGTTTGGAGGAACAATCAATAACCGTCCCACTTTCCTTGACCTTTCCCTCCCCTCTTTATGGAGCTTACAAAGAGGCAAGAAGCGGCGCCTTTTGAAAGCTAGAGGTCTATTCAGCTTGGTCCAGCATAAGTTCTAACCTCACACGTCAGTAAATATAATCCGGTCAATAACATAAATTTTTTCGAGGCAACGTTCTTTATTGGATTCGTCGGCGCCGGCGAGTTATTGACCTCTCATTCGGAAATCCTCTAAATAATATTGAAAACTTACACAAACTGAACGTCAGAGCTGAACTTTATGATGATTGGGAAGTAAATACGATTCGAGGATACATAGTAACCTCAAATCGAAGTTACGACATCTCCTTACAAGAAACGCGATTTTAAAATTGAAAAATTGGCACATTCGTCCAAAAAGGTCGTTGCATTCGATAGGTACTTTTGACAAATTGCATGCAATACTTCAAGTGAGACGGGCCAATATTTCAACAGTTGTCAGGACCTGTAATACGGAACACCTCTTCCTCACTCGGGGGAGCTCGAGACAAATGCTCAGGAAGGAACGCGAAACATTTTGTTTTCGACGACGGCTTTACGGCGATGTCTGGAAAGTCTTTTAAAAAGAAAAAGAAACTTTATGTCGCGCCGTGACAAATATTCAATATAAAGTTTGAGCTTTAAGCACTCAATTATAACTGTAATTTTAATGACACCGCGGTAATTAAAGTACAACTTATAATTACTTTAATGAATCCAGTATTGTATAATTGCTT
This sequence comes from Heliconius melpomene melpomene, assembly GCA_000313835.2. Taxonomy (NCBI): domain Eukaryota; kingdom Metazoa; phylum Arthropoda; class Insecta; order Lepidoptera; family Nymphalidae; genus Heliconius; species Heliconius melpomene. The sequence continues at coordinate 21,540 of HE671044.1, forward strand.
CTTTAAGTATAGGAAGCATGAGGCACAATGAGGCACGAGGGTGTGACTGTAGACGGTCGAGGGTTCGATTTCCAGTCGAGGATATGAAATATTTAATATTTTCATTTCTTGATTCTAAGCGCGACGTTGAGTTCCGAACATCAAAATGGAATGCCTCCAGAATTCGGCCAGAAATTGGTAGCGGAGTGTCTTAACACTAAGTGAAGGTGGAAAAATATATATAGGAAGGTATTATGTACAGCGAAGTATAGTCACATTTACAGGTCGGTCAACTTGCATCTATATCATCCAAGTAAGTTGCCTTATAAGGAGTTGTCAGCATTTTTCTTTCGGAGAGAAAGTTTCTGTATGCAAGCCGAAGCCTCGGACATACCGTGCGCTTTTAAATATTTGCATTTCTTTTGCAGAGCGCGTGCAGATTCTACTTTTTCTTTAAATATTTTTTTGTTTTTCGTACTAAAGTTATTGTGTTGTTTCTATAAGCTGCGTTATGCTAATTGGTTTGTTGTCATTTTTTTTGATTTTCGTATTATTATTTTGTATTTTGCGAAGCAGGCAGAATTGGCCAGCAATAAGTCACTGTCAAGGTTTTTCTATTTTTTTTTTACTGTTTAAGGGACATATTATTTCAGTTATACTTACAGTACACTAAATAGGAAATAGCTATTTAAAATATTCCCTTAAGTAAACATGGAATATCGTGTACAAATATCATTCGTTCTTAATTAAATTTTACGTTTTTAACTTCACGCTGTAGGTGCCCCGTTTATAGCAAAAGATACAGTGTTAAAATTCTCCGTTTTCTATCCTCGCTGAATATTCGAAGCATTCCGTTTTGTGTGGCGAAACCCAACAACGAGTTTTGTCCTGTTACTAGAGCGAGAAAATAAATATTTTCGCCGCCCGGGATTCAAACCTAAAACAATCGGTATTACAGTAATACGCTGTACCCCAGCGCGACGAACGCCCCCTTTTTAAATTAGTCAATGTTTACTTTAAAACGCCGTACTGGCTGTAACCATGTGTACCGACGAACATCTTAGACAAGTCACTTATCAATGTACGCGTGTTCACCTTGGTTCAGGGGTGTCTATTTATCATCTACGGAAGACGAGGGCGATGGTGGACGATGAACTCGACGTCTCCACTATTTAAGTTATAAGTAGAGAATGCAATGAAAAATAGTTCACTCCCTACAGTGGAATCAAACCGTCAGTTTGAAGTTTTTGGAGCGGAACTTAACTACACACTTTTACCTTAGTTTCAAAGCAAAGAAATATTAATAAATAATGATTCATTCTTACGAGTAGGCATCGGACTCACAACCGTCGTTGCAATCACACACCTGCGCCACGACCCCTCCCCCCTTTCCCCTCCAGCAACTCAACTCTTCTAAGTTCTCGAATGTAAACAATGCACATTATATCTCGTAACTGTTATGCAACGTCTCTCATCAACCATGGCGATGTACTGAAAGGAATTAGAACAAAGTAACGCACGCTGTTTTAAAAGTGTACAGCGAAAGAAGTCTTGTAAGTGAATGAGGCAGAAATGGGGTAATTACAGTTCACTGAACCCCTTACTACCGTCTAACATTTTGATGATTTTCACATAAAATTGTATTTAGACATGAAATATGAAAGAAATGTTTGAAATAATTTCTTAATATGTTTTTTTCTTTATGCTTATATTTCAAAGAAAAATATATTCTTAGTTGTTGCGAATAATATTTGTGTTTAAGTCTTTTGAATTGGAAAGTTCTATGAAATGTTATTTTAGAGGATTTTTTGTTTTTATGTAGCTTCTCGTTCTATCCCGCACGTAGCAGGATAGACAGATGGTAAGGTTAGACCTATTGTTAAGACATTCCGTTCCCATTAAGACACTCCTGTTTTCCAACTCAACTCAGAGCAAGGAAATGAGAATGTTAAATATTTCATTTCCTTTAGAAGGAATCGAACCTGCAACCTGTCTCGTGTATAGATAGTCTCAAGGCAAGTACTAAATAAGAAAAAAAATATAGCGTTGCTTTTGCAATGAGGTGTCAGAGTGACTATTTGCCGACTATATGGAGACATCTGCGAAATGCCAATTACGCCTACGCCTTCTTAGTATATTTTTTATTTAATTGTGAAATTTAACAAGGTAATTATTTACTAAGTATTTGTAAATTATGTTAACGAAGCTAGTCTTCAAAATTTAAGACAAATTTCTTAATATATTATTGTTTGGAATATTTTCTTCAAGAAGTAAAAAAAAAGAAAACTTATTTTATCTTTTATTCCACAGAAAAAAAATACAAAGTAATATATCATGATAAAACGTTTCTATTCAGCTATTGTGGTAACTTCACAAACAAGTACATTTTATCTAAAGACCTGAATTTTTATCGAGGTCATTCTTATATAAGAAGAAAAAACGTCTTACTTAAGACTACGAATGCCAAATCCTGGGCCCGAACTCACATCGATTTTCTGGTACTGGCTGCCATCCAATACTTCTTTGCTTAATTTATTAGTGAATGAAATACAGTGATGTTTCGTAAAAAGAAAAATAAGTTATGTCAGTTTTCACGTCACTGAAATATAATGTTTGCTCAACGAAAATACGGACGAACGATTTTATTGAATATATATTAAACAAAGCGGATTCGTATTCATAATATTGAATTATGATATCTTTTTGCAATACGTTCGTTTTTGTTAATTTAATACAAACATGGCGTGTGTTGTTATTCGTGTTGGTATGTGTCAGTACTGTTATAGTGGATTATTTTATTTTTTTAAGAAGATTCTTTTAAATTTTTTAAAAAACTTCTTTCGTGTGTTCTCCAATCTATGAGACTTTGGGGAAGTGATTTTGTGCTTAATTGACATCCCCGAAACGCCATAATAAAAGAACTGAACTGAACTGTAAATTGAGTGACTGCTTATCACAGGCTTTATTCTGCCTAAAGATATTTAGTGTTTATTGCTTGTAAATTAGTACTTGAGCACAGCAACGACGATACTGTGTTTCCAGTCTTGGAATATTATCCTACTAATATAAGATGGAAGTTTGTTTTACTTTCACTCTAAAAACTACTGAACCGATTTAGATGAAACTTTACGACATATAGCTTGTACATTTGTATATTTGTATATCACAAAGGCTACAATTTATGTAAAGATTTGGCATAATTTGGCTATAATATGAATAACAAGCTTAAGTTAGCGAAACCGCGTTTGAGTCGCTAGTAAACAATACATTATTATAATAATCAAAACTTAATTTTCCCTGCAAATATTAGCTAAGAAAATATTTTTTTTCCATTTGAAAAACTGTACCAATCTTATTTGCGTGAATAAGAAAAAGTAGTAAGTAGTGCGGCAGTAACAAAAGCGAACGTTTTGAAAAGTACGGTCAGGACAGCTCCCGCGGGAGGGTAGTTTAGTAAAGTTTTCCTATCCCATACCAAGATGCGCGTGTTGCGGTCTGTCTGTGTGCGGACGACAGCTAAACGCTATTTCTGTGTCTATAAGTCTTTAAAACTGAATAATGTTCTTTATATATGTAGATAAATGTTTGTTTATTTTATTAAGTTGTCTCTTTAAAGTTGGATGTAATAGTAATTATAGCCTTATTGATGAACTGAAAAAAAAAATCTATTAGAATTACAAATTTTTGTATTATATTGTTTAAATAATTTTTGTATTTATGCATTACGCTTAATGCACATAGGAGGGTAGGCAGAGAGAACCTTCGAATGTATTCCGGTGGCGCGCTTTATTTCCTTACCAGAACGAGCAAAATAAAAATAGTAAATATTTCTTTACCTCGTGCGGGAGTCGATCCCACGACCTGTCGTATCTACATTTGTTTTCCCGCGTCACGACTGGTGTCCAACTGGAATCCTGTAATATATGAGTTTAATAATTGCAAAATCGCTTTAATGATTTCAATAAACTTTGAAATTCGATACTGGTGTAAAAATATTTAGCACCGTCGAGTTTTTGAATGATCTGACTCGAACATCTGTGCGACTTTAATTTCGAAATTTCATCTTCAATATATGTAGAAGTGCTTCGAACATTGCTGTCTCTGGAGATTTTCTCCAAGAGTGGAAAGCATCAAATTTCACTTAGACAAATGAGGCTTATGATTTAACAGATTGGCGGAACGTAGGCTATGGTTTTAATTTACCGTTAAGGGCTCCAGTAAGATATTAAATTTTTATTTTCTTCTAAATCTCTCATAAATTAATTAAGAAAAATGTTTGGTTTCCCAAAACATTTGTTGTCTTTTACGATTTATCATGTTTGATTTATGGCTGTTTTTGATAACATCATCGTTAAATGCCAGTCGTGGCGCAATGGCACAACTGTAAATGCAATGGTTGTGGGTTCGATTCCCATTCGAAGAAATGAAATATTTACTATTTCCACTTCTTCGCTCTGGTCGAGGCAAAAAAGCGCAGGGTTGAGTTCCATCACTCAACACGCAATGCCTCGAGAATTCGGCGGAAAGTGGGGACTGAGGTGTCCCCACGAGGTTCCCTCTGCCTACCATATTATCGTGAAAGTTCACATTTCAATTTCAATTACGCTATCTCAAAGAAATCGTATTAATATATATATCTTTGTTGCAGGTAAAACAGCACATTTATTTCAGGATTAATAAAAAGTAAAATGTAAGTAGGTAGACAGGTTTCCAGGTGAATCGGTATATACAATGTGTCCAATAAACGCACGGAAACAATTGTTAATGCCAGTAAGAGATTTCGAGTTTCGAGTCTTATTAAAAGAAAGAAAGGTCTTTGACAAAATTGCGGTGTCGAAATTTTAATGGGTAACTTTTATTTTGGCTTATTATCTTTAACGTTTTTTTTATGTCTGATCGAGTACTTTCCGAAATTTTAAGGTTATAATATGGAAATGAATTTCATTATTTCGCTCTGTTGTCGAGGCAAAGCGCGGCGTAGACGTCCGCCACTAAACACCCAATGATTCCAGTACTTATCGGAAACTAAGGAACGGAGTCTCTTAACACTGCCTACCGTGCTATATGCGGGATGCAGCGTGAAGCCTTCTATAACACATAGAAATTGTTTTTAAGTTATAAAATCATACCACATATACAAACTCATTGATATGTGAATTATTTATATTTTTCTGTGTAAATATATCTATAGTGTACTAAGACCACCGTCGATGCAGTATTCAGTACAAAAAATAAAGTTGTCTTGCAATGTTAAGATCGCAGTAGTGAATTTTAAAACTATTTTCTAGCTCTTATGCTTATTATATTAAGATATATTAAATGTTCCTGTGAAAGAGCATCTTCAAGTACATACATATTTATATTCTTCAACTCACGCCACTACTGTAGTATATTTATTCTTTTAATTCCTTCTTTGATATAATGAACATTAATTCTTAAACTGGTCTCTTCCTTATAAATGTTATTTTTGTTATGAATCTTTAAGATCTTGAGGAATTTAAATGAGTTAAATAAATAACTTGTTTCATATAATTTGTTTAAATTTAATTTATTCTTATTGCTTGTACAACGCAACTGATTACACAATTAATGTAAATTATGGAGAATAAAAAAATAGCTAACTTAAAACTATTTCAATGCTGAAAAATAGAGAAAAGAAATGCAAATAAAAAACCGGTTAAGTGTGAGTTGGACTCGCTCACCGAGTTCCGTATCAATTTCAAGATATGTAGCTACAACTTGTAAAAGTTGACAAAAAGAAAAAGAAAAAAAGCTTGTGGAAAACGAATTTCATACAAAATGCAGCACAATCGCTGCATAAATGTCCGCATCTTTTGATTCTATTAATTTCAGCTACCTCCATGCGATCTCGAGATAAATGGTCTTGACAGACGGCCAAAACAGTGATCTATAGGTTTCCGTTTTAACCTTTTAAGTAGGGAACTCTAAAAACAACATTATTTACTTTTATATGAAAAATTGCATATTACTATTTCAATTAACAATCAACTGAACGCAATCAAACATGATATTTATTATATAAATTTCCTTAACGAACGCAAAATTTCACCAACAAGAGCTCCCAGAATCACGTGTAATCGATATTCCCTAGTTATTGGTCTCAGTTCCTTACAAAGTAGCACCTACTATGTAAAATTCGAAGTTAAATTTTATTACTTTATTGTATGCAAACAAGAAAATTAACGACAGAACTTCATTTAATAACTGTTAAAGTTTAACTATATCTAGGAAAACTAGTTGGAGAGAGCTGGATAAGCCTTGATTGTCGCTGATTTAACGTCGCTTTACTTATTACATCGTTTACTTCTTCAAGCAATTTATTTGTCAGTTTACATAGATTACTGTGTATTAGTGTTTACAATATAATCCAACTGTATGTTTCAAAGAGTCATGCTCGTAAAGTGGACTTTCTTGTGGAATGGTATCGTTAGTCTTGTCTGTGAACAGATATTTAATTTTTTTTACAGCACACATTTGGGTAGGCAGAGGGAATTTAGTGTTAACACACTACGTTTCTCATTTTTGGCCGAACTCTGGAGGCATTGTGTGTTGAGTGGCTGAACGCGCCTCGAAATCAGAGCGAAGTAGTAATCACATTTAAATATTTCATTTCCTCGAGTGAGAATCAAACCCATAACCTGTCACGTATACACGCTTGTGCCCCTGTACCACGACTGTCCTCATCGCCAATACATTTCATCTTGACAGTTTATTCTTATTCTATTATAGCTAGATAATTAACCAGCTTTTAGTCTGTTCTCAGGTAATTAGTTAAAAGAATTCAATAAGAGGCGAGTAATGTAACATTTAAAAATTATTTCGTGACATTATTGTCCATTTAATGCGAGCCCGAAATGCGAAGAGGTCATCTTTTTACCAATCTTAATTTATACATGACCGAGTTGTCTCGTAAGTACAAGCTTTTCAAAAACTTTATATGAATGTTTTTATTTGTTCTAATTATATGTGACTAGCGGACCCGGACGCGGCTACGCCTGCTTGAAATATAATAATATAATTTCTATCGAAATATAATTTCAATCTAGATGAAATGCTAAAAGTGTCTAGTAAAAATTTATTTTCATAAGGATGAATATCAAAATGACGCGGTAACGAACGCGGTCGCGTAGCGACGATGGTTGTTATTAACATGGCAGAATAAATTGCATGTCAAATTAGAAAGTATTTTAATTTATTAGTATATATGTGTAATGTAATATTATATAGCCTATAGCACTTCTGAAGAATACAGCTTTCATACAAAACAAAAACAAAGTAAATCGATCCAGTAGATCCAGAGATCTTAGCGTTCAAACAAACAAACAAACAAACAAACAAACTCTTCCGCTTTATTATATTAGTATAGATGTAGGTTTAAATAAAACATAAAATTGTTCTCTTCTATGCTTCTAAGAAAAATGAACCTAGTTTAAGAAACTCCGTTTCTGACTTTCCCCCAAATTCTAAAGGCATTATGCGTGTTGAGTGGCTAACTAATATATAATTTATTCTCTAATTTGGAAAAATCTGCAACTAATCGTGCTGTTAATAGAAAATACAACTTTGTTTTACAATTCAAGTTCGCCATCTTTTTAAATGTAGCTTTTCCTTTATTCTAAGTAAGTTAGATCTTACTCATAAAAGCTTGCAATACCTCAAAGCCAATAAAAACATCTCGAAAACCATGTTCGGAAGCAATTTCTTCTATGCGGTTCAGCCAAACGCGGTGTTCACATTTTGCGGTCACAGTCACAAGTTTCTGAACTTGGCACACGTTTTATTGGAAATTGTCTACACTTAATTCTTACTTAATATTGTTGTTTAAAAAAAGAGGGAAGTTAGTGTAAAACACTCCGTTCTCCATTTTCACATTTTCTTTTTTAATTTGCAATTTATATATTTTATTTTCTCCTACCTACTTAAAATAAAAAATTGCTTACGAATTTCGAAAGTAGTAGAGTTTAAATCTGCACTCTCTTGAAAAGGTTTCTTTTCATAATTACAATACACAAAATGAAAATAGCCGCCAAGTAAATATAGAAAAATATACAAATTAAACTTTTAAAAGGTATATTGTCTGTATTTACTCTCAAAGTTACTTCCTGAATTTTAAAAAGGCAAAAATGATCTAAACCAATACACAGTTCTACTTTCCGGTCAGCGAAGCGAGTAACTTTTTAGCTTAGAATTTATTAATTTCTAAGTAGATATTTTTTACTCTATTATGTGTGTACAGTCCTTTAGAAGAGATGTGACTGAACGAATGCGGAAGCTGTCTACCGTTTAAGGAGTGGACCATCTCTTTCATGCTGTAGAGCCATCGTGGATAATAAGGTGGATGCATTATGCGGAACATCATTATATTGGTTATTGATGGATTCGATGATAACTTTAAGTTTTTTATTACTAACCAGCTTTTGTATTTTATTTATATGATGGCAGTGACCGTCTTTAGTATTTTTAATTGTTTACGTTTTTTGTTTTTAGCTTCACTGTGTATCTTATATATAGCAAGGAAGCTAGAGGGAACCAAGGAACGTAGTGTTAGCCCCTACGATCCCATTAAGACTTCCGTTCCCAACTTTTCACCGAATTCCGGGGGTATTGCATATTGAGTGGCGGAACAGAGCGCCGCGCTTTGCCTCGTTACCAGAGCAAGGACATTAAAATTTTAAATATTTCATTTTGAGTGGGATTGAAACCTACCACCTTCGCGTTTACACCTACACCCACTTGTGCCCCTGCGCCACTACAGCCGTTTCTTCATATTAATTTCACTACCAAGTCCAACTTACAACAGTCTAAAATATTCCATGATATATCACAAAGTACGAGCGTGTCGGAATGTCTATACTAATAAAGCTGCAATATTGGCCGTCGTAAGTTGAAGAAAATTGACACCGATCTTTGTCGCGTCGTCGGGGTCGTGACCCTCAATGAAGAAGAGGTTCCTCACCATGTTTACGAGCAAAGATCAAATAGAAACGTTTGCTATCAGAACAGCCTTCCCCAGATCACTTTCATTATTATTTATAGCTTGCTGGCGACTATAAAATAGCCGCTTTTCGTCGCCATGATTGTATTGTATTATGCTATATTGAGATATTTTATCCTAGTACAAGTTGTTTTTATGTATTTTGTATCATCACCTTAAATAGGGTTTAAGCAGATGACTATAATTCGTCATATAATTTTTTTATTAATTGTATATAAGTCGGTTTCTAATCTTTTTTCAACTTTTTTTGCGTCACACTGTATGCTTTGCCTCGACACCAGAGAGAAAACGGAAACAATAAATATTTAATTTCATCAAGTGGAAATCGAACCCACAACCTGTCGTGTTTACAGTCACACGTAAACTAAGTTTTTTTGCAATATCCTGTAATCGAATCCTTTAATATCACTAATTCAGATATTTCAGAAATGTGTTAAACTATGGATTTATTGCTACAATTCAAACAACTAAATTCGACATTAAGTAGGACAGTAACAATAAGTAGATTTATAACTAAAATTTATTCAGCGAAAGGATAAAGGTTCGATGCTTGATTTCGTTTCATAATTTATAGCATTACTTGTTAAATATGCACCTGCCCGCCTGCAGTGCGTGTTAAAATTAAAATTTTAATATTGAAGTAACCATCCATATAAATTTTCCTCTATAATTAACTTAATTTTGGTAATAACCACCGTCATCGTATGAGGATATCAATAATGATATTTTGGATATGAATATTTCGACGTTTGTATTTTTTTATCACAGACAGTCACGAATCCCTATTTTTTTGATCTGCGTGATATAGTCTAACCCTAACCCTCTATTTGTACCTTTACAAAAACCTATTTCTAAATATTCTTTGTATCAACAAGTACTAACAATAACTAAAATAATACAATCGAATTGAAAACCTCCTCCTTTTACAGAAGTCTGTTAATAACAGTGCAACAAGTCAAACAATGATTTTTAAGTTTATCAAATTTTTTAGAAACACTGTAGCGAATTGACAGTACTGTCGTGTGCAACCTTTTTGACTTTTATAAACCGCAAGCCACTGATCGTTTTTTACTTTCACCGCAAAATTTAAAATTCAATTTTCATAGTAGGTACCGATAATTAAAAGTTAAGAGGGAATTTGATGTTTTTGTAGTTATAAAATATTTTAAGCAAATTATTAAGAAAATAAACAGTTTTTTTTCTGTATAGCAAAATAGGCAGAAGGAACCTTGTGTTTATACTCTCCGTTCCTTCCTTTCCAATTTTCTAGATATTGCATGTTTTATAGCAAAAACTAACGTCGCCATTAAGAGTATTTGAAAAGAGATGTAAATATATAAAATAACTAGTGATAAAAAGTTTCTTACTATGCCAAAACGTGGATTGGAATATTCTTTTAGTAATATTTAAGTTTATTTTCAACTAAACGCGGACCCTTATTGCCAACCCAGATTATTTTTACTACCATTGTAGCGTTATCATTGGAAAATCTAAAGGAACTGTCGAATTCAATCTATTTTTATTTCATTTAGCTACGTCAGGTTTTTATTCGTTTTTGCTTTTTAGTGTTGTCTGGAAGGTTTTCGTGGAATATCTGAACGACATTTTATTTTTATATATATTGACTTTTACAAATAATTTAGGTAGATTTCGGCAATAGGCGTCTAAAAATAAATATAAAAAAATACTTACAATATTATTAATAGTTGCTAAGTATTACCTTATAGAAGACAAGAAAATCAAAAGACGAGAGTAAATTCGTTGTAAACTAAGCTGATTGACAATTCTATACGCTGCTCAAACGACTTGAATTCTATATACGAGTAACTTCTTCTATATATCTTCATGTTTAAAAACATAACTTTGTATGGACTTCGCAAACGAAGTCCAAAGAAAGATCATATTAGCTGTTCAGACACAGCCGGTGCAAGCCAGTTACTTGCCCAGTATTAATTCAATATTAAATTAAAGTAGAAAGCAGAAAGTTATATCGCATACCGCTTGTTTCATTCTAGAGCAAGAAGCAAGCTATAAAATGGTGCACCTTCCTGCACAACTCTATTTGATTTAAATTGAATGTACTCACACATTTATACCAGTTAAAATCAACATTTAATACCGACGATTGCAGCCATGATGAAGTTATTCGTAATAAGACGTAAATTAACGCTGTTACCGGTCATTTAGGTAATATAGCCTAAATATTGTAAGAATTGCCATATATAAAAATAAAATTGTGAAAACTAAGTGCTTTGTTAAATATTAAATTGATTTAGTGCTTAAACTGCATATAGTTACCTTCATGATCATCTTTTTTAACCGATTTCAAAAAAGGAGGAGTTTTTCATTTCGCCGAAATCTTTTTTTAATGCGAATCGATTGCTGCAATGATTATATGAATCGTATTTATTATGATTTACCTAAGATTTTAAATGGTAGGTGGTAAACTTACTGTTAAATCAAAACCATTTAAAATTTTATGGCCATTTGAAATCATTAAGGATATGTCAATTTTAATTTATGACCATATTTACAAGGTTTCAAGTTAAAACTAGGCTTAGTGTTAACATTGAATTATTCAACTGTTTACTTAACGGCGGCGTGAAACTCACTTAGGTTCGTTCACGCAGTGCGTTTCACATTTGTTCTTGTACTATTATTTTTTACGACTTCTTGTTAAGGTTAATATTTTTATATGCACATTTTTTTAGATTTACGCTGTATCCTGCACACAGCAGGGTAAGAAGAGGGAACGTGGGAACCTAGTGTCAACCTTCCCCATTTTCCGCGAAATTCTGGAGGCATTATATTATTATTATTAAGTTATTATATTATTATGTATTATTATATTTATATTTGTTATCTTTTGTATTTTATTTTACTAACATAGTTCTTAAGTCATTGTACTAACCAGCTATGAGCCCATGTAGCTTGAGAATAAAAGATTTTTATTTTTTATTTTTTATTTTTATTTTTATTTTTATTTTTTATTTTTTTTTTTTTTTATTACGTGTTGACTGGCAGAACCTATTGCCGCAATTTGCCTCGAAGAAACGAAAACATTAAATATTTCCTTTCCTCAAGTTTCGATGGATTCAAATCCACAGCCTGTTGCGTTAACAGTCATATGGTTGTGCACCAGCACCACGACTGGCCTCAATGCGTTTCACATTTGTTCTTATGCTAATCATTTTTACGACTTCTTGTTTAAGTAAATATTTTCAAATGCACATCTCGTAGTGTAAATATTTGAAATATACATGCTATTAAATACGTGTGAATGTTAAATAATGTTTTTATTATTTATATTTATGTCTAGATATTCTATTACAAAAAAAATGATTTTTTTACTTCATCCCACACATAGCAGCGTAGACAGAGGGACAAAAATTTTTAGACATTGTCTATTGTGTTGCTCAACGCCGAGCTCTGTCTTGTTTTAAGAACGAGACATTGAATCGAGTTAAAGTTGCATTATCAACAGCAAATCCACCTCAAATTCAATTTACTAATATATTTCCTAAATATGGAATTGCAGATAATAAATTAGTAATTACGCTAAGCCACTGTACTACGATAGCCTCTGGAATTAAATAGAAATGATAATAATAACATTTTTACAAGATTTTATTAGATAAATGTACAATTTTAATTGCATTCTGTATAATTTTCTTTGTAAGTGTAATTTTAACCTTAATTGAAAGAAAAAGAAGAACCGATAACATGGTTTATTTGAAACACGTTGAAACGTTGCAACTATATTGTAGCACAAATAAGAAAGTAGAAAATTAATTCAACGTAAATATATTTTAAACATTAAACTTTCAGTCTACGACTATAATATACTCCCCGTAATGTTTTCGTAGCGATATACTGTTTACATTAAAAGTAGACGAGAGCTCTATCGTGCATATTTTATCAGAACACACGCTACATGTTTGTTTTTAAAATTAATTTCTTATTTTATTAATATTATATTTTATAACCTTTAAACTTTAATAAATTAATTAGACTATAGAATATAAAAAAATATTACTTAATTGTGGACTTTCATTACATACATCGTTACTCTTAAAGGTGTTTATAATGAACCATTGAAATTCAATAATTGTATTTCACAAGATTACCAAAAAATTCTTACCTAATGTTGCCATTCAAAAATACAAAAGTAAAAAATATATCAAAGCTGATAAACATATTATGTGTCACCCGTGATGACGAAGATGTTTATTCATCCAGCATTGCCAAATTGTTCGTAATTTACTTATTTTCAATATATCATTCATCTAAACGCATACAAATTGTATATTGAATATTATTTGTATGTGGATGAAAAATGATACGAAAAAGGCGTACTTAATCACGTGTACAATGCGCGGGAAATCTGACAGCTGTCAGTTGTCAAACGCACTAACATGGCGGCATTGATGCGTATTCAAGCGATGTGCTTGAGTTACTAACTGTATATTTGGTAAATAATTATTTTCATTATACCTACGATATGTGATAATTAATAATTTATTTATAAACAGGCAGCGCAGATAAAGAAGTTAATTATTTTTTCTGTTCCTTGATTATGACGTTTCGAATGTGCCATTTAAAGTTTCGCCAATTTCATTTAGTACCTATGGAAAATACACAAAGAAAGTAGTGTGCTAAAAAAGAGAAAATCTTATACAATAGAAGAATGCGTATACAATAGATATTCAGTTAAAAAATGTATTGACCTATTAATGAAAGTCTTAATTCTAAATTCTAAAGCAATGGTTAATTACATTTTTAGAATAAACACGTATGGTTTGTAGAAAATCCTGATATCCTATATATTACGAAATTTATTACCTAAACCGCTATAAACTATAAACAACATAATTTCTTACAAATATTACATTTACATAACATTTTATTTCAAATATACAAAGTGTGTAGCTGCATACAAATCCTCACAGTTTTCGTCAAATGTCACCCACTCAGTCACACTCGTTGTAAATACGGTAAGATGGCGTGCACGAACAATCGTATTTGCTGAAGCATGATAAAAGTTCACTGATCTCGCAAAACCGACAGCGTTTTAATCTTTTAGATGATGATATCCATATATATATGTATATGTATATAAATATAAAATAAATAATTGTGATTGGTATGTTTTTTAGACGAAGCGCCAATCGTTGTGGTTCCTACATGTATAGCTTTTGCCTCGTCCACATCAAACTCTTTAAACCCATCCTCCATGGGTACTCTTGCAGATGTCTAGTCTCTTATGAGAAATCAGAAATTTTGCGCGACTTAATTAAATTTTAAATTTATACATAAACTCAAAAAATATAAAACATCTTACAATTAAAGTATGGATTACTTATACATTACGTAGAAAGTTTACAAAGTATAATGCAGACACACTTACGTAGCTTCTTATACTAAAATTCAAGTTGACATTTTTTATCTCATCCAAAGAAAAAAACAGGATGATAAGAAAGCACGTTTAATCTTCTGAGTTATTACAACGAAATTCGTGTATTTTTTCGCCCAGAGAGCGTCGCCCTTTAAATAACGAAGAGTACACGTCAACAATTTGAAAAACAATCCCTATCTACAATGTTTCCCTCGTAACATTTTTATGACGAAACGAAATGATGAGAGACTCTCTTCACAGCCGCAAGGAGCAAGGGAGAGGAGTCAGCCCGCAGTGTTTGACGAAACGTCACTACACAATAAAGTCTAGTGCGCGTACAAGTGACAATTGTGTGACTAATTAATATTTTCGTGTGGTACTAAATGAGGAGAATCGCATATTATTTTTTTGATATTAAGACCAATTATGTTAAAGAATTCTCAGTTGTTTCCTTGTTTTGCTTTAATTGAAATATAAATAATCATCTACTAAAGCACTAAACCTCGATGTACCCAAATATTTCATAGAATTCTCTCCAAAACAGTGCCACAAATATTTTGCACCGCACGAAGATCCCAGGACTAAACTACTTCCAACTCCTTCATATGAAGTAGATAATTAATGTCGTCGTAGAACAAAAGGTCCCTTTCCTAGTACACTATAGAAACAATTATGTAAACTTGAAACTTTAAGACTCGATTCAATTTGAAGAGGTACATCCAAGGGTTAAGTGCATGAGATTCACCGAATATAAATTAGCATATTTTATGAATACGACTGAAACAGTACTTCTGGCGTATAGTTGTCGAGTAGACGTCCGATGCTGTACCAAGTACAAACTATTTACTATGCTAATGAACGTCTGAGTTACGCTACTTGCCGAGTTTACCTGATTAGTTAATTTGTATTTGGAAATATCTTATTGTAAAAATTTTGGAATACTGGAACTGCTGAGGTAACTTGAAGATATTTATCCTAAATTGTAATTCTTATACGGTTTTGGAAATAAACAAAATTAATTTTATACAAATATCAAGCTCACTAAAAACCTAATTTTTAGCACTCTAGTTAATAAAAATGTAAATTAGCTTGCGCTGTTAGCTTGACTGGCAAATATTTATGAAGGTATCTACTTAAATTCGTTAAAGGTTAATTAGGTATTTTTAAATAAATTCTTATTATTACTTTTATACACTGTGCAAAAAAAATCGTTATCTGATATCGGAAACATCAATATAATTCTTCGTTACTAATGGAGATTTAAAGATACCATAGTACAAACTGGCAGCGACAAATGGATCCATTCAATAAAATGACACTTATTTTTCAAAGAATCCGA
The DNA here is from genome assembly GCA_000313835.2 of Heliconius melpomene melpomene. NCBI lineage: Eukaryota > Metazoa > Arthropoda > Insecta > Lepidoptera > Nymphalidae > Heliconius > Heliconius melpomene. The sequence goes on from HE671044.1 coordinate 37,269, forward strand.
AACTATCTCATATTAAAACGTTCCACACGAGCGCTCGTAATATCCACCCCGGCGTGCAACACAAAGATGTGAGATGGAGCCACTCCATTCGAATTTGTCGGCGAAGAAAAATAGTAGGCACCTGCAACTAAATGCATTGAGGATGGAGGGGAGCGCAGTCGTTTGAAGTGCTCGTTCTCCGTCTGAGAGCTAACATGTCGTATCATTACGCACATGTGTCGAGGGTGCGAATTTTCGGAACACTCGGAAATGTTAGTTTTTATGTACATTTTGATGTCTCAGTTAAACCTTGGAAGTGCTTTATCCAATGGCATAGTGGGAGAAAGAATTGAGAAATATCAAACTGCTCGTCTATCTCAAGGAATGGGGCAAACAAAGTCTGCAGAAATCTTGTAAAATTAATAAGCAATTCACAACAGAACGCCGGGTTTCTTTTATGCAAGAATAAATATTGCATACTGAAGTCCTTTGTAAAGACTCTTGAATATGGACGTATTCGTTGAGTATTTATAATATTTTCATATTATCTGAACAAGTTTTGTTAGTACAAGTGTTAAAATATAAGGAGAACTAACTTTACCTTACTTCGTATGCATGTTGCAGTTGACAACATGAAACAATGACACAATGCTCTTGAAATACCGTTGTTACCATACAATACTATTCCAAAATATTATTTTTAAGTAATTTATAACGTTTTAAAAGCTCCCTTCAAAATAACATCTCATCGCCATAGATGCTTTTTTCTATTCACCTTGGGGCTACTGTTATGATTAAATTAACCGAGGGTTCAGAACTGCGATGGTGTGTGACACAAAAGAAAGGGGCAGATAAAAATACTCGATTTATGAGCAATGCTAGGATCAAAGCCTATTCTGAATGTCGCAAACAGGAAATGTAATTTCTCGGTATGAAGGTTTTAAACATTTACAGCCTACGTTTAATTTACACCGACAGCTCACCTGTGAGAGTGAGTGCTGAGTAGCTATTAGTGCTTTGTTCTATCGCTTTCTGGTTTTCACCATTGACTAGTGTAGTTTTTATGTCTTTTCCTTGAAAGGGACGGGCTCTGCACATGATGTGATGTATTGCTGGGGTGAGAGCTTTCAGGCCCCCAGCCCGATTGTTATTGTCATTTATTCCCTTCGCTTCTCAGTCGGTTCTTACAGTTTTGATGTTCATAATATTCTGTTATTTTGATCATTTTGCTAAGAAAAATTGTTTATTTTCATCATTAAATTTCATTCATGTAAATACACTTGGAACTATTTGTAATAGCTATTTAAAATATAAAATTTTCTTCAAAAATGTTCGCATTCAAAATCGATTTTAATATAAGCTCGTCTCGTGATGTCGGAGCAGTTAACATTTCCGTTGGGTTTGCTCGCAATAATCTCCTTAAAAGGAATAATTGTGGCCATTTCGTTTCGGTTATTAGATTTTCCAAGCCGACTCGGATTCCATTTTGGAGTTGATATTTGTAATAAATTTTTATTTGCTCTTTAACTTCGTTTCGACGTTTTATTATCCCTTTCAGAGTTTTTGTGGGTAAATTGAGTGTGCGATTTAAAAAAATATATATGAAATTACTTGTAATAACAAAACTATTGTAAATATATATAGTGTCTATTTGGTCAAATACTTTTATGAAAATATAAATCTATCTAAATTATGTGATATTTTTCTTTTATCCTAAATTAATAAAAATAAAATCCTAACAGAACAATGGGTTCAATCAATAAGAAACACGTGTTTGAGCTCATTCACAAGTTTGCATTAGTATTAGCTCGTAATACGTCTTAAGTACGGGTTTCCCTATTATTAAAATTTTTCTCATTATGCACTCCATAGACTACTTTCCCTGATTTTATATCAATTATCTGGCCCTAGAGGCGAACCCTTAAAGCTTTGGGGGAAACTTGGTGAATTAAGCTGAAGAAGGTACAGCGCACGTTATTATCTTATACCTACTGGTACCATAGGAGGGAACATGAAAAGTTAATAAATATAAAGGTTTATTTTTTATTTCATTATACAATATCTTTTTATTGGACTTAATAAACCAGCAGAGTTCTAGAAATATATAGAACTAGCGGACGCGCGCAGCTTCGCTTGCGTATTTAGGGGTGAATTCTAATAAACCATGAAACATGTGTTCAATGAAATATTTTTAAGAGTCTAAATTTCAAATTTTATAAAAATCTGTGGCATTTTAAAGATTTTTCCAAACAAACTTTCAACCCCTTATTTGCACCCTTAGGGGGTGAATTCTAGAAAACCATGAAACACATGTTCAATTAAATATTTTTAAGAGTCTAAATTTCAAATTTTATAAAAATCGGTGGTGATTTAAACATTTTTCCATACAAACTTTCAACCCCTTATTGGCACCCTTAGGGGGTAAATTCTAAAAAACCGTGAAACACGTGTTCAATTAAATATTTTTAAGAGTCTGAATTTACAATTTTATAAAAATCGGTGCAGATTTAATTTTTTTTCCATACAGACTTTGAACCCCTATTTCTCCCCTATAGGGTTAAAATTTTTCAAAATCCCTTCTTAGTGGATGTCCAGATTACGAAAGTAAACATTTGACCAAATTTCACGTTTCTACCATCAGCGGTTACGGCTGTGCGTGCGTCTTACCTCAGTCAGTGAGGACAAGTCCTTTTATATATATAGATTTATAGAAACCTAAAATTATACATATTTTTTAAGATAAACCACGTCAAACACAAATGTAGCTAAAATTTTTTGTGCAGTAAAGTAACAATAAACTTTTTGGTATAAATCTGCGAAAAAATTAAAATTATAAAATCATATGAAAGTCCACTATTCTAATTCACAATTAGAAATATAACCTAATAATTGATATTAAATATTAACCTATTCTACAACGATGAAATGTAGTAATTAATGGAAAATTAATCAGTGATCGTTCGAGAGCAAATCGCTATCATTTAACATGAAAGTGAGTTGATATTAGATTAACATGGAATCTTAATGGGTATCATAGATTATGGTGTTTCACGGACATGTCCAAATCGGATCATAGCCTTATAGAAAGTTGATGTGAATGCCGTTAAGGAGATAGGTTTAAATGCTAATTTATCGATCGGTAGCACTTAGTCTTGCCTTGTCGAATTATATTATGCATTTATAATTGTGGTAGAATCGTCTTGGTGAAATGGAACAGCGTGTGTCTGATTTGTGGGGAGTGTATTATTTTCCTTTTTATGCTCTGGTAGGAATAAATATGGTGGTGGATTTCGCCATTCGAAATGCAATGTCACGAATTCGGAAGAACAGATTGTTATATTATATTTAATTTTTGTAGCTCTGGTAACGAGGCAAAGAGTGGTAATGAGTTTCGCCACACAATTGGCAATTCGGCAGAAAATGGGAAACAGAGATGATTCAATAGGAACGGAGTCTCTTAAAAGCTCCTGGGTTCCCTCTGTCTACACTATCATGTACAAAAAAAAATGTTTTAATGGCATTTTGTAAATTATTCCAGCTATATAAGATATTTAAATACATTTTAGTAACGTTCTATTTAAACTTAGTATTAAGTTACAATCAGAATATACTACTAAGTTTATAACGTAGACTTCCCTAAATATGATTTAAGTAAATATATCTTAACTGCACTGCATACGAAGGTGAGCCCGTCTCTTTGAACACACTAAATCCGCGTAGGGAAGTATAATTACGAAGCTTGATTAATATTTGCAGTAAAATTATCTCCGCTTTCCTCATGCATATAGAACGCGGATGGCGGAGACTGCAACAATTATATGTGAGTAAACAAATAAACACTTCTAGTTCCGACGCCTTCGTGGTAGGGTTGGGAATTTGTTTGTTGATAATTTATGTATTCTAAGGGAATTTTGGATATTAAAATGATTGCATTTCACTATTATTAACAAAAATCATTTAACTTTCAACTATTGTTAGCGTCCGTAAATATAAGGCAAATATATTCGCTTATAGAAGCGAAAAAAAAATGCTATGCGTTACATATTATATTCCAAAACGGCGTCTGCATGTATTAAAAAAATGTAGTGTCAAATTTTTATTTTACAAATAAATCTTTTATAAAGAGAGACGTCTATGCCAATGGGGCATCTATCCCGATTTTACTTTATAGGTATCTTTTCATCCATTAATACAAATACATTAGTAGAATTTCGATTTACTGATCGAAATCTGATATTTTAATTTACATATCTCCTAAACACTGACACTTTCCGGTCAGTAACTGTCAGTAATTGTTACTACATCTAAGAAATTAAATTTTAAAATAGTTTAAGCGTACAATGCACACGTCGCCATTAGACGACCTCGATTAGTTTTCAACAGTTGTATCGCTATTTCTCGGGAACAAAGGCCGTTGTTTGGCGTCTACGGCACTTTTATTGGTACTTTCACGCTGAAACATTCGTACTGGTTCGGTTTTACCGTCAAAAACTTTGTTTTAACGTCCGCGCGGATGATTATTTAACTTTGCGGACGAATTAATTGCTTTGTTTTAACATTGTTTTCATCACAATACAATAATGAAAGCAATTTGATCGGTTAAGGACTTTCTGATATTAGTACGCACAGACAAACAGACAAGAATTCGGTGGAAAGTAAGGAATGGAGTGTTTTAACACTAGGCTCTCTGTGCCTACCTTTACGCGAAAAAAAATAAACATGGAAATACAGATATTATATCTTTATTATTATATCTTTTATTTCCCTCATAAAATTGAGAAACTAGTTTAGTGAACTATGTTAATACATTATATCAAGCTATTATAATTATAATGTTTTATATAAAATTCTCTAATTACTTGGTTTATCCTGAATAATGAAAGAAAAGTAAAAACTCTACAGTTGGATTGGATTAAAGTCTAGGAAGCCTTATTTAGGTTGTGGTTTAGTTATTAGCTCTCACGCGATATTGTTTATATTTCTTTTTATATTTTAAAGAGAATTACTACTTTTGTTATTTTTGGGATATTTTATTTGTTTAAAACAGTGAGAGATAATAAAGTTGTAGAAACTTGTCTTCTGTATTTATTTTTATTATTCAACCTTTTAAATATCATTTAAAGATTAGTTTTAATATGTAATTTTTTATTGTTTACTATAGTAATAGTTTATAAGATGTTATTGGCTTGTTTCCATATTAATTGTAGTGCTATGGAAATACCTATTTTCTGAAATGTGAATTTCCATAGCACTCGGTAGAAGCAAATGGAAAAATGTGGTTCGGTAATAACTCTTTTAGGTCGAATCGCCTTCATGTAGCAAATCACGGGTTTCCTTTTTCCAGTACGTAAATCATTTTCACATGGCAACACTGCGCTATTACTTATGTATTTTGGATACTGTCTAACTTGAAAATGTGAAATATGCCTATTAAACACAATGGTAGTGGATTCGATTCCCACTCGGAGCAATCAATAATGAATTATGTGTATTAATTACATATAAATGAGTGCTTTTCTCTTTTTATTATTTAACTTGAAATATATGTAACAGAGAACTATCGTTTTGCTATAAAAACTTTTCTAATTTCCCTCACCATCGGCCCATGAAGTCGTATAGAAGTAACTAAACTGAACTAACAGTCGTCCAGCTAAGTAGAGAACTAATTAAAGTGTCTAATTAAAGGAAAAATCAAGTAATAAGAGACTCTTTTTATTTCTATAATAAAATGAAAGCTTTTACTAGCAACATTATACTTTATTTATTTCATTAAATGAGATTGATTATGATTTTCTGCAATGGATACGTGTTAGATGAACTTTGTAGATATCTCATTGTATTTCTTAAAAATAAGCTTAATAAAATTTAACATCTTCGTAGCCCGCAAACGTGTAAAAAACATCAGTATTTCTCATTATATCCCGCAGGAGTAGGCTGAGGGAACCTAGTGTTAAGACACTCCGGTTTACTTTTCTCTAATATCCTTCGAAGCCGTCAGTTTTGATTAATTAATCAATAATCAATAAAAAGTCAGTCAGTTTTCATCATACGACACTAAATAATGATAAAACAAAACATCTATGAAACAATTTTCCTCTTATCAACTGGTATTTTAATTACAAACTAGTAGGATTTCAATTTACTACAAGCGTACATTAAATACAATAGCTTTATTGTAGAGGGAAAGTATTTAAATTATTTTAGAAAGTTATTCTGTAGATATTAATTACTCTAGACAAATTAAATTATAATAAAAGATACTATAAATGGATTATAAATATATTTTTATCAAACTGTACCACTTATCATATTAATTAGTTGGGAAATTAAATCTTGAAATAGCCAAATTAATTATTATTTTTTATATCGAGAAAAGTTAAGAAATGGTATCACAAGAAATACGAGTTTTTTAAAAGCAATCACTCAAAGGCACAAAAAGCAAGTTAATTGAAATTAATGAAAACAATTTTATTACCTACTTCAAGGAATCCAAGAAGTATTTGTGTTTCATTATCTGATAATG
>HE671045.1:0-17713 GCA_000313835.2 Heliconius melpomene melpomene
ATAATTATATAAAGATTTTATAATTTTGAAGTCGGTGTCAAACTAATGCTACAACACCTTTACTACAATATCTAATTACTAAGCCTGTTTGTTTTACTTGGCACCGACTTCAAAATTATAAAATCTTTATATAATTATTTTTCACTTTTTAGTTCGTTGTTAGAAGTCGGTTTTTGTTTTTGTTAAAAATTAATTTATTATCTGAAGAACATTGCAATCTTATGAATTTTAAGCAAGTACGATACATGACCTCGACAAGCGTATATAAAAAGTGTATAAGTGTATATAAAACTTAAATTGTCTTAATAAGCTTTTATGTGAATTAAATATCCTCATAATTTTTATATTCATATTAATTAATTAATCATCAAATGTAAAATATATACATTGTAGATACAATTTTTTTTTATTTTGAGCTTTACGCATAACAGCAGAGGAAACACACTGCTCCAATGTCGGCCCAATTTTTGATACATGTTTGCTTGTTGAGTGGCGGACCTCAACGCCGCGTTTTGGTATAAATATTTCGATTTGTTAATAATTTAACTTAATGCTTCTCATTATATTTAAAAATGCTAGAAATTAAAAAATATATGTTTTAAATACTTTTAAAGTATCAGAAGGCAAACATAATTCAAAGAAAATTAGTAAATTCCTTATAATATTATTAAAATAATTGTGCTTAATTGGCTCATTTAAAAGTCATAAGCAAAGTGTTTAAATGAAATGAACAAGTTTCTTATAAGTATATTTTTTTTATTATACAATTTAATTAAATAATATTATTATTGAGGCAGTCGAGGAGCAGGGGAACCAGTGTGTGACCAGAGCTCACTCTGGTAGCAAGAGAAAATGCGGTGTTGAGTTCCGCTACTCAGTAAGAAGTACCTCAAAAATTCTGGGGAAAGTGGGGAACAGAGTATCTTTGAGTGTCTTAACACTAGGTTCCCAGGTTTCCTCTGCCTTCCCTGCTATACTAAAAAAATATTAACAAACTTGGTAAGACAATCTCTCGTGACAAAATTTTTCACTTTAAATAAATTAAAAAAATCCACATTGAGTATGTTTCTTTGTAAATTTTTATAGTTGGTGTTAGGTATGGGCACCGAAATAAGGTTTTAACCACTTTGTTCTGAGCTTTTATTTAATTATTTAATGTATCCTATATCTTATAAAACAAAGTCGCTTTTCGTGTCTGTCTGTTGTTTCTAACTCTTCTTCTTCTAAACCACCCAACGGATTTTATTGCGGTTTTCACTATTAGGTCGAGTATTTTTCGTAGAAGGTTTATATATAGTTTATTATTTGTACATTCTTATGTAAATTAACATAAATACGAAAAATATGAATAAAGTCCTACCCGCTGAGACACTTTCGCGCATGCGCTGCTTTAATGGTAAGTACTACATGAAAAAAATGTACTGGAGTATTGTTCCTCTCAATGAGATCTACAAAAAAGTCCGCGAGAGCATATTTTTATCTTTTAAGGATAACGTGTAGTGATCATATTTCTGTCTAAAAATAATAATTTCAATATATTTTTTATTGTGAGGGATATTTTTCCATAATGGTATTAATCCTTATCCTTTAAAATACTTTATTAATTTTCTACGTTAAACGAAGATAAAATTTGCTTTTTACACAATTTCGAAATTGCGAATAGTTTAAGAGAAAAACGCATTTAATTGTTGACACATCACGTCGTTGACTTCAGCAGTATCGACTCAAGTTTTACTTATCCCTTACTCTCAGCATATAAATAAGTATATTAGTTACGTTGGCCATTTAATGTAGATCAAAACTGTCTTTTCTGTTTTTCATTTTAATAAGTACTTTAGAAGTTGTTACAATATCAAAAAATCCTTGCTGCGAAACGGCTCGCCACTCGCCATGCGTCCGCCGCGTCGCCTGCCTCACACGCATCGGTGGTTCAGTGATAGAATGCTCGCCTGCCACGCGGGCGGCCCGGGTTTGATTCCTGGCCGATGCATTCTCTTTAATTTTCCTCACAGGCAGCCACGTAGTGCTTGCTTTTCATCAGGGACAGAATACCCTCTTCAGCATTAACCACAAGCAAAAAAAAAACCCGCCTGCCTTTATAGCAACGAAGATTTAGATGCGTTTGCACGTATTGGATAATTAGAGTTGAATGTATTATTTCAGCGCGATATATTTTTTGTAGTAGTTATTAGTAGGTAGGCTTTTGTTTATAATTTCTTCCGTTTAAAAATAGTCATTTAACTATCTAAAAATAGTCATTTAAATATATTTTAATAAGTACTTGAAAACATTAGTAGCACAGATTTAAAATAACGGTACCTACTAAAAAATCCTTGCTGTGTAAAACAATTGGAAAAACCTTATTGAAACTACGAAAATGCGGGTTGCATTAGGGTTTAATTAATTTTCACATTATATTAAGTGCTTTGCAAACATACATTATATGAATAAATCCAGTAGTAAAAGCGAGCGAAGCCGCAAGGGGGTCGCTAGTTAATCTATATATATAAAAGGACAAGTCCTCACTGACTGAGGTAAGACGCACGCACAGCCGTAACCCGCTGATAGTAGAAACATGGAATTTCGACAGATGTTTACTTTCGTAATCTGGACATCCACTAAGAAGGGATTTTGAAAAATTTTAACCTTAAAGAGGTAGGGGTGGAAAATTTGTATGGAAAAAAAATTAAATTTAGATTTTTAAAAGTATTTAATTGAACACGTGTTTCATCGTTTTCTAAAATTCTTCCGCTAAGGGTGCAAATAAGGGGTTGAAAGTTTGTATAGGTTTTTTTTCAAATCGGCACCAATTTTTATAAAGTTTGAAATTCAGACTCTTAAAAGTATTTAATTGAACACATGTTTCATGATTTTCTACAATTCTCCCCCTAAGGGTGCAAATAAGGGGTTGAATGTTTGTATGGAAAAATCTTTAAAACGCCACCGATTATTATAAAATTTTAAATTTAGACTTTTAAAAATATTTTATTGAACATGTGTTTCATGGTTTTCTAGCATTCACCCCTTAAAGGTGCAAATAAGGGGTTGAAAGTTTGTATGGAAAAATCTTTAAATCGAAACCGATATTTATGAAATTTGAAATATAGACTCTTAAAAGTATTTAATTGAATACATGTTTCGTGGTTTATTAGAATTCACCCCTAAATAAGCGAGCGAAGCTGCGCGCGTCCGCTAGTTCTTAAATAAATATCAATTGACATCAATGACATCAATGATAAATAATTTCCTTACCTTATTTACAAGGAAAAACCATAAAGTCATAATGTTCACGCATATGCCGCATTTTGTGTGGTTAAGATACCTTTATAATTTATATAAATATTTCTTCACCACTGTCGACGGTCAGTGTACAAAAAGTCATAATGATTTTTATTATTATTTATATTTTTAAAATTAATATAATAATAAAATTATTACTAAAGTAGTCCCCCTCTATTTTTCAATAATAATTTAAATTTATATGAAATACAGCACAGATTTTATAAAAAGAATACCACTATCTTTTAAATTTAAGAATACCAACCAAACTTTGGGCCATGAGATACACACAAAGACATAAAAACTTCGTGTGTATCCCACTTCTGATGTTAGAAATACAGGATAAAACACATATCGTCTATATGTTTCTAAATTATTCGGATAGAGGCTCTGCGTAACTGTAATCTATATATATAAAATCAAAAGGTCACTCACTCATCACGAAATCTCAAAAACTACCAGAGCTAGAAGTTTCAAATTTTGCACGGAGGTTATTTATAGGACGTAGGTGCTCGCTAAGACGGGAATTTGCTATATTCGACTTCTAAGGGGTTGTGTTTGGGTTTGAAAGTTTGTATGAAACTTTGTTACTACAAATGCGAGGAGTCTCAAATGTTGCATGACCGTAACATATAGGACGTAGGTACACATGGAGACAGAAAATAACGTAGTTCACGCAGGCGAAGCTGCGGGCGGGTCGCTAGTAAATTATATGTATCACCTAATAACAACACTTCACATGAGCTTCCTTCCAATAAGGGCCGTTCCCTACGAGCAACTGCCCCCGAATTGACACAATTCCACTAATTTTAGAGTCTTTTTCCCTACATCTACTCTCTTTTACACGAGTAAGCTAACAATATATATTAGGCAAATGTAATGTTTTTAAATCATAATAGTATGCATTTTTGATTTTATCTTTGATAAGCATAATATATTTTATATTCAAGCATATTTCTTAATTACAATACGGATTTAATTTAATTATACTGTTTTTGTACTTTATGGTATTTTATAAATTAAAATTTGTAGGCATGTTAAGTTCAATAAACGTAATAACATCACCGCCAGTCAGACAGTATATTAAAATATTATATTAGGTAGTTCGTTTTCCTATACAGATAAATTCCCCAGTCTTCGCATTTATAATTAAATTGTAAAGACTTTTGTAAAAGGAGGTTATTAATTCAACTTTGTATTTTTATGCTTGTTACCAACTTTTAACTGGATAAGCCGATTTTGATGATTCTTTTTTTATTGGAAAGGACTAAGGATACACTACAAGGGAGTTTGATGAGAGTTTGGTTAGGTTTTGATTAGGGAATCAGATCGAAATCGATTTTTTTATTATAAATTATTATTAAATTTATTGAAATTTAATTTTATAATTTCAATTAATCCTCTCCTTTAATCCATAATTACTACCTTATTTACTTGTTAACATATCAACTAAGATTAATTCACTTTTGATTTATTAATAATAACATTATTGAATAATTATAACTACCACGGACGGTAATAAAATATACACAATGTATGTCTGATAACATAAATTTATCATGTGTCAAATTATAAAATCTTTATATAATTATTTTTCACTTTTTAGTTCGTTGTTAGAAGTCGGTTTTTGTTTTTGTTAAAAATTAATTTATACACGAGTACGCTAACACTAGTGTAAAGATTTCATTCCATTCTCTGCTTTTTATGTCCCCACAGATTCACGATTGCCTCAAAATGTTTTATCTCTATGTTCTATGTTCTAAGACCATCGGGAATACATATCCTGATAGTATTTGTAAATTTTTATTTCTTTTTATTGAAATTACGTAACAATTTCTGTTGGCTATATTCCAGTACTCTGTTCTTACCGCTCTTTAAGCAGATAGGTAATGTTTATCAGTTCTGTATCTTCCAAGTGCCACACAACTATTGAATGGCCTACATATACAATCACTTGTTGATTTAAGACCTGGTTGAGGAGTGGACCCAAACGCTCATTTGTTGTGATTTTCTTTGCCTTATGAGGCTTGAGGATAAGCAAAAAAGTTAAATTGAATCGAAAACCTTCATGTTTACAGTTTTATTCTACGCAAGTACACCAGGATCGCGGAAAAGATAAAAAGATGTAATAAAAAATATATAACATAACATTTTATGAAATGAATATTATTTTATTACATATTTAAACGTTTATCAGATTTATTTTAAAATAACAAAAAACAAATGCAATTTAAAATAAATATGTTTTAAAGTCTTGGTTTTTTTTATTCTTGAAATGTTTAGTATTATTATTAAATTAGCTTACTTAACTTATAATGACAAAGAATTTGAATTTTGCATATCCCCTAATGCTTGAATTTTATTTTATAAAAATTGTTCATTGATAAAGTAATTATTGTAAAATCATAAAATATTTATAATCGGTGGAAATTATGTAATAATCACTATCCACGATTATAAATTAATATAAGCTTTATTTATTTTCATGGTCAATTAAAATTAAGTAGTATATGTAATAAATAAAAATTCTTTGAACCAATGGAAATGTATTTACTAAGCGCGTTACTCTCACTTGATATTCATATTGTAGAAGTAGACTAAAAATAACTATTTGGCTATCTTGGATGGTTCGCCATATTGGATGTAGATTAATGTCACATTAGTTTTCGAGTTGCTCTCAACGAGTCTTTTCATTTGATACCCATATTGTAGAAGTAGATTACAAAAAACTATTTTGCCATCTTGGATAGTCCGCCATATTGGATTTAGAATTTCGTCACATATTTTATCGTGCATACAAAATTTCGGCTCAATCGGTTGAAGATATTTACTTCAAAATTGAGCTCTAAGATTCCACCCGAACAACAACAACACATACATTGCAAGTTATAAATTAAATAAAAGCTTTTAAAAATAAAAGGTCGCCTTATCAAAAGCTGTGAAGTATGGTGGGTAATTTTTTGCTACCACTAGGCTACGCAAACGAATAAGTAGCACTTTGTCGCGTTACCAAAGCAAGGAGGTAAAAATATCAAATATGCCACGACTGGCCTCTATAAGAAATAACAATTAAAATTTTAATATTTATTATTAATTGTAATTTTAATATTTATTATTAATTGTAATTTTAATATTTATTTAACGTACCTATCACTGTCTAGTATCGCTTTACTTACACAGTCAGTTCTGGCGACTGGTTGGTTAGTATCCAAGTTATATACTAGATGTCGCGCACAAAAATTTTATAATATACTTGACATTTTGTTCTAAAAAAATAGAAACAGATACGTAGTAAATCAAAGTACTTAGTATAATTATATAATTATACTAATTTTTCATGCAACCTCGCCTGCATTGTTTTACAAGATATTAACTCAAGATCTCCCAAGCTCTTCCGTTTGTGGAACAGTTTTCAGAGGCCGATCTTGAGATGGCCATAGCATAATATAATATAACCCATAGCCTCCCCCAATTAGTAAATTTTCCTAAGATAAAAATATTTTTTCAATTCGAACAAGTAGTTTTTTGTCTTAAAAAAAATTGATTAGCAAACAATAAACGCGCTTTTTGTATCTCATATATTATTATTATAATTATACTACGCTCTATACTTTTTGGTTTTTGTTTAATATTCATTATTTTTAATACAATAAAATATATAAGTATAAACAATAAATAAATAAGTAAATATGATATTTGAAATATCTTTAATTGCTTGGCCTAGTAAAACAAGTATGGCGTTCAAGTCGTTTCGTTCGCACTCTGAATACGAGGAGTCGTCGTTATGCAATTCTCATACGAGGAAATGAATCATTTAATATTTTCTAGTATCAAGACAAAACACAGCGTTGAGTTGCGCCATTCAACATGCAATGTTTTAAAAAAATAGGCGGAAAGCAGGGAACGAAGAATGTTAGGACTAGGTTTCCAATGTGGATACTGCAATATGTGTACACCGTGAAGCAAAAAAAAACTTAATACGTAACATCGTTTAACGGGCAAAAGAGCCTTCAGCCTTCTTACAAAATCTAGAAGAGATAAACAAACATATTTTAACAAAGAAAACTGGATGAATACCTAATTCAAATTGTAATGTTATACAATTTGTAACTCTTAAAACAAAGCTAATCTAAATATTTTGTATATATGTTATAACGGAACCAGGTTGCTCCTTCTTATACAACTTATATAATAGCTAATGTTATTTACGTTATCATATATTTTCTTTTGAATCCACATTTTAATTGAATATGTTAATTTAAATGTACTTTTAGAGAATAATTATAGATAAATGTAACCAAATGAGCAAATTTTTATGTTTTCATTATAAATAAAGTGAAATAAAGGGTAATTAACAGATACTAGTGATTGGAAAGTAGATGGTTTTTAGGGTTCCGTATCTCAAAAGCAAAAAAACGTAACCCTTATAGGATCACTTTGCTGTCCGTCTGTCACTAGCTATCTATTCATCGCGTGTCAAGATGGAATTAATACGTAGCAGGGTAGGCAGAGGAAGCCTAGTGCTATGACACTCTACTCCTTACTGTCCGCAAAGCATTGCGTGTTGAGTGGTGGAACTAAACGCGGCGTCTCACCTCGAAACCAGAGCCAAGGAATGAAAATATTAACTATTTTATTTCCTCGAGTGGAAGTCGAACCTACAATATAATTATATTATACATACTCGGCTATATAATTATATTATACATACAACTATAGGTGTTAATCAAAATATTCGAGTACGTTTCAAAGACGTCACAGCACTGGGCTAACATTCAATTTGCATGACAATGAGTCGATCAAAGGGTAATTAAAATAAACAGATCAATTAATTTAAATATATACATTTTAAATTCTCAAAGCAACAGTTGGAGGTTAATGGTTTTTGTTTTTGTTAAAGAAAAATTAATTTGAAAACGTAATTTGAACTTAAACTACCTATCTTTAGTGATGTACTCTGACAAAATATATTATACACATATAAAAAACTTTAAAAACTGTGAATTTCTCAGTCAGAATATTTTTTTATATTTTTATATTTTATAGTTTTAAAACAATTTTTCACACGGAAATCAATTGATATATGGAAAATTATTTATTGGTGTTGCCACATCAGTACAATACAATACTTGTAAAAAAGTTTTTAGCTTTTTCCATGAGTTGATTGGCAATTGCAACAGAAAATATGTACCTATGGATATGTACTAAAACGCTCAGAGAATACTCGTGGTAAATGGCCTTTGACGTCATTTGAAGCTCATGCAAAATAGTGTTTTTTGTGCGGTTAAATCGCTTTCAATATTTTAAATTTCACTATCCTATATCTTAAAAAACAAAGTCGCTTTTCGTGTCTGTCTGTTGTTTCTAACTCTTCTTCTTCTAAACCACCCAACGGATTATAATGCGGTTTTCACCATTAGGTCGAGTATTTTTCGTAGAAGGTTTATATATAGTTTATTATTTGTACATTCTTATGTAAACTAACATAAATACGATAAATATGTATAAAGTCCTACCCGTTGAGACACTTTCGCGCATGCGCTGCTCTAATGGTAAGTACTACATGAAAAAAATGTACTGGAGTATTGTTCCTCTTAATAAAATCTACAAAAAAGTCCGCG
Source organism: Heliconius melpomene melpomene (assembly GCA_000313835.2). Taxonomy (NCBI): domain Eukaryota; kingdom Metazoa; phylum Arthropoda; class Insecta; order Lepidoptera; family Nymphalidae; genus Heliconius; species Heliconius melpomene. The sequence continues at coordinate 8,901 of HE671045.1, forward strand.
AGAGCATATTCGTATCTTTTAAGAATAACGTGTAGTGATCATTTTTCTGTCTAAAAATAATAATATTAATATATTTTTTATTGTGAGTCATATTTTTCCATAATGGTATTAATCCTTATCCTTTAAAATATTTTATTAATTTTCTACGTTAAACGAAGTAAAATTAGCTGTTTACACTATTTCGAAATTGCGAATAGTTTTACAGAAAAACGCATTTAATTGTTGACACATCCCGCCGTTGACACATCAGCTGTATGTTACTCAAATTTCACTTATCCCTTACTCTCAGCATATAAATAAGTATATTAGTTACGTTGGCCATTTAATGTAGATGAAAACTGTCTTTTACTGCTTTTCATTTTAATAAGTACTTTAGAAGTTGTTACAATATCAAAACATCCTTGCTGCGAAACGCGCCCCGCGACGTTTTGCTTATACAAGCGCGTCATGAGCAGTCATCGGTGGGTCAGTGGTAGAATGCTCGCCTGCCACGCGGGCAGCCCGGGTTCGATTCCCGGCCAATGCATTCTATTTAATTTTCCTCACAGGCAGCCACGTAGTGCTTGCTGTTCATCAGGGACAGAATACCCTCTTCAGCATTAACCACAAGCTCGAAAAAAAAACCCGCCTGCCTCTATAGCAACGAAGATTTAGATGCGTTTGCACGTATTGGATAATTTAGGAGTTGAATGTATTATTTCAGCGCGATATATTTGGTTTCATATTTTTTGTAGTAGTTATTACTAATAACTTATTAGTAGGTAGGATTTTGTTTATAATTTCTTCCGTTTAAAAATAGTCATTTAACTATTTAAAAATAGTCATTTAAATATATTTTAATAAGTACTTGAAAAGATTAGTAGCACAGATTTAAAATTACGGTACCTACTAAAAAATCCTTGCTGTGTAAAACAATTCGAAAATCCTTATTGAAACTACGAAAATGCGGGTTGCATTAGGGTTTAATTAATTTTCAAATTATTTTAAGTGCTTTGCAAACATACATTATATGAATAATCCAGTAGTAAAAGCGGGCGAAGCCGCAAGAGGGTCGCTAGTTAAAAATAATTAGTAAAAATATTAAGAAATAAAAAAAACTTACATATTCGATATTATGTCAAATATGCATATTATTATCTCTTGGCAAGTACGAAAAGTTAATAGCACGTGTACCTAACAATGTTAATCGTTTTATATTTTATCAAATCTAGAACTCTTCTAGATATCTTAGAAGCAGAGTAAAAGAAGAGTTTTGAGTACTTAAGGTATCTTCTGACTAGTTCCTCTTAATCTATTTTCTGTAATTACTTCTATTATCCCGGTTCTGTAAGACAAAGCAAGGCGTTTGATTCCACAATCCACATAATATCAACACGCAATGTCTCAAATGTGGAGAGGATGAAGAGCACCCTGCGTAACTCTCATGATGCCGCTTAGCATCGATATAACTAAGTGCCATCATGTTATCGACTCGTAGGTATTGTAGTAAGCAATGTAAAATATTTTTGATTTTTGTATCACGTTTTTGAACGACCAACTTTCACTGCAAGTGATAGTCGTAGGTTCAGATTCCATTTTGGGTAATGTTTGTATTTAAAGTAAACCTTCCCTTATTTGGCTACAAAATTGAGTTGTTGAAAGTGTTTAAAGAATTCATTGACATTAATTCCTTATTATTTCACTATTTTCATATTTAAACAAATAACTGTTTCTATTTATCCCCCTAAAGCAGGGTAGGCAGAGAGAAGTTAGTGTTAAGGCACTGTTCGGCACTTTTCGCTCAATTTTCAAGATAATTTAAAACCACGAATGGGAACCGAACTCCCAACTGTCGCGTTTACAGACAGATGCTGTACCGCTGCGCTACGATTGCCTCATATGCCTCTCTTATGCATAAATTAAAGTACCTGTTTATGTTTTCCATCCAAGGGAATCTTTCAACGCAATGGGAGCCGCACGGTGAATGCGTGGAAAGTTAAGTTCTTCTCTTTTAATTTAAATTTAAATTCTTCATTGCTTAATTTTAAAACGGATTTTACCACTAAATCACTTGATTTACCACTCACAGGAAAGTAAGAAATAATATTTATGCTATTAGGTAAGAAATATTATTTATGATAGGTTAATATTATTTATTTATTTTGGAATAATAATTCTCCCAAACACTTTGCTCTACATCTCAACGAACTATAATAAAAAGGTTTATTTAAAGGCACTATTTCTGATACTAGTACGTATCTACTAGCCATATATTTTTGTACACATGTAGCAATTCGGCAACACGCCCGTCCTGAGGGAAATCACTAATAAACGCTGGAACACTATGGTCTATGCTTCACTTCTATGAAACAGGAATATTGTATAGGCCTTTTATCTAGAAATTGAATTCTTTTTCTAGAATTTCTTTTTTTTTTGTTTAATTTGTCTCATTTTTTATTGCAGAGTAAGTAAAGAATTTATTAAACAAGTAAATTATAAAATTATTTCAATGTTTTTGCGGCGTTGAGTTCCGCTAATCAACACGTAATATCCCCGGATTTCTGCGAAAAGTGGGGAACGGAATATCTTAACTAAGTTCCCTCTGCCTACCGTGCTATATCTGAGATAAAGCGTGAAGTTAACAAAATCCTTAATTTACTATGAATTCTCCACTTTACCTTTTTAAAAGATGTCTGAGGTTCACAAATGGCACCACTAGGATCAGGGAGATCAAGTGGACGATTTCCGGTTCTAAAGATAAAAACAACATAAACACTCACTTAGACCAATCATTTTTTTAATAAAAATCTTATTATAAGCTTCAATTTTTGTTATACTATTGTACTAGTCAAAAATAGGTATAAAACAAGTAATATGAAAATTTAAAATGTCCATCTATCACAGTTATCGCGGATAGGCAAATAGACAGATGGACAGACAGATAGAAACTTAATAACAGACCTCGTCCAATTTTTGGTAGAAAATTTCAAATTTTACAAGATTTTTTAGAAGAATTCTCAATTTTATTCTTATGTAAGATATATTATAATGTGTTTTTGTGTTGCGTTAATTAACTGATATTTCACTAACTTTGATGCATCACTAACGAAGGTTATTCAAAATAGAATTAAGCTGTAAATATTTTTTTTCAATGAAAAATAATTTAAAAATCCTTGTTTCTGGTTCTATTACGTTATTAAATGTAACCACTATTTTTTTCTGGACAGAGGGTTTTGCATTCTTATATATATAGTCCATAATGTCTCGGTTTCGGATGGTAAGCGAAGGAAAAAGTATCCAAATAATGGAGTGAAGCTAAAGACATATATTGTTAAAGTAATAAATATCCCAGTAATATAAATAACAAATTATATAGCAATTTAATTTTATATTTTACTTTATTGTACACCTTCGGAACAATTTAGTAAATCGTAAACAGTATATTTTATTATATGCCGTAGAGTTGCCTTTTCAACTTAAGGGGGGTGTCCATTAAAAAATAAATATCCATTTTATGAATCAGCTTTGCGGCGCAGGGTGATAGCGTCTGACAGTAAACACGGTGGTTGGATTGTTTTGAGAACTCGTTTCTCTCTGATAATTCTGCTTTGCAGAAAAAAAACCTTTTACAATTTCAATATCAAAAGACAATATTAGCTTTTTTATCTTCATTCTCTATCCCTAGCAGGGAATCTAGAGAGAACGGAACGTCAAGCTTTACGGTCTCTGCTTTCTCCTCGTCCACTCTCATCAACCTTTTCAATTGATATTGAACCTTTGGGCAAGTATAACTCATAAAAGTTGATGTCACTCCTTTTGTATGAAATTACCTACAGTTATAATATTTATCTATGTACTGTACTGTAAATACAAATTTCCATTTTCGGACTTTTATTTTATTTTAATTGCAAGTTTTCACTTCTTGCCAAATTTGATAATTATAGGGCTACGGCAAATACCTACTCTATAGAATATGTAAAGCGGCGAATAAAGTGGACAAACTTAAGTTTGCCCGTATACTCAATACTCATATTATATGAAATTAAATACAATTATAAGTTGTCATGTTTTTTCCTGTGAAATATTCATAAATTTTAATATTTTGAATTGTTTACTTTTTTTCTATTGTAAAATATCAGTTCGTACAAAATGTTGTAACTGTAAGTACATTGGAAGTACTCTATAGGTTTTGATTACGCGGCGAATTTCATATAAAATTCATCAAAAAGATACATAAATATTATCATTGCGTTTTCTTATAAGCTTGAATTTTTTCTGCACCGTAGACCTAAATATAGTACTGATATGTTTAAAATTTGCACACTAATTATTCTAACTTCCAGAACATTTACCTCGCCTTCGTGAGCCCTAGGCTTAACTATACGAAATATCTCCCAAATTCAACTGAACTGTAGCTATGTTATCTTTTATGAATTCAGAGCGCGTTACGAATTAATTAAGTAGACGAAATTACGTAAATTACCACCGGCGCGGCCTGGCGGGGCGTGGGGTGAACTACTGCGATAAGATAGTACCTATACAATTGTAATTTTAATAAAATATTAAATTTTATTATTTTTTTAATTTGCGTGACTAACATAGGTACTTAATTTTAAAAAAACATTAAAATTGAGTATACTTTAAAAGAGTGTACAAGAACATACAGGATGGAATTGTCAGCACCATTTTAAATGAAACCACAGTTTTAACTACTCTATAAAAGCCTAATATAATTCAGAAAAAAAAAAATCCAAAAATGAAAAAGTTATTTTTTCAAACAAAATAAATAATAAATAATAAAATTATCGTTTTAAAATAAAACGCCATTTGTAAAGTATAACATAGCCACGCACACACTTACCTGTCAAAGCGGTAACGTCGCACACGTATGTGTGTGTCACACGAAATACAGGTATGGATAAAAATCGTGAAATGAAAAAAAAATCCTACGTCAAAACTATTGATTTACCTTGATTAATTTTTTTAGCTCTGGGTTTGAAATATTTTACCCTATATGCAGTTTCAGTAAAAGAAGCGCTGCCTCTTCCACCTGTATAAGTATCAATAGTTTCACTTATTATTTTTCAATTTTCTTAACTTTGAAGTAATTCAAATATTATATTCTACAACTTACTTTTTGTTTAAGTTTGTGCATATAAGTCTATACTTATAACTATTTTTGAAGTTATTATTATTACTTCATTTAAACTCATTGAAATTCCCGTCGTCAAATAATTTCCCCGGATTTGTCGAGCCACAAAATTTGACCTTTCAAAGGCTGCCGCCATTATATAATTAAGCGTTTAACTGTATTAAAAGTTAAATTTTATTTTACATATTGACAGCTCACGTATGACCTAAATTATTGATTGATTGTAACAAGGTATTACTGTGTTCTTTTTAATAAAAATGTAAAATGGCCATTTATTTTTAATTTTTCTCATAACTTCTCACTCACAGGGTTATGCTCTTTACGTATAACAGAAGAAACGCAAAGTGTCAATACCCACCGTTCCTCACTTCTCGTTCTTCAGTTTCCGATTTTCAAGAGATCGCGCGTTGAGTGGTAGTCTTGTTACCATAGTGAAGAAATGAAAATAATTAATTTCTCTGATAATCCATGACCATTGCGTTTACAGCTTAGTGCCGGTGCAGCATCACATACCGTCGCGTTGTAGTTCAGCGCCACGAATAAAGTGTTTTAACACTAGGTTCCATCTGCATACCTTATATGCGGGATACAGCGTGGATTTATAAAAAAAGTATAGATATGATTACCACAAGAATAACTTATAAAATAACTTATACATCTACAAGCAAACTCGACGGTAAATGTTAATTTGAATATATAATAAGCAATCTCCATTTTGGCGTCATCATTCCATTTGTTCATACGCCTTGATGTGGGCGTCTGAAAATTCTGGAATAATCTAATCAAGACTTCGCATATAAATGTTGTCTCTTTATTTTCACGCTAATTTAGTTCCAGTTGTACGTTTTGAGAGATTTCTTTTACTCTCACGCTGTATTTCGCACATAGCAGAATAGACGGAGGGAACTCAGTTTTAAGAGAGTCAGTCCTCCAACTCCTGTCATTTTTTCAAGAAATTGTGGCTTTCGTGACAGAGCGAAAACATGAAAATATTTAATCAGCTTCACGCTGTATCCCGCACATTGCAGGGTAGGCAGAGGGAACCTAGTGTTAAGTCACTCCGTTCCTCATTTTCTGCCAAATTCTGGAGGCAGTATGAAAGCAACACAAATAACATAACAAAAGTATCGTTAATTTTAATTATAATTTGAAAACGATCCTCTAACCGCATCGAAACAGAATTATGCGTAAATCAACTACTTATACCATAGTACTGCTGTTTGCAGCAAACACTGCTGTCATCAATACCATTTTCATCAGTAAAATTACCTGTTGTGTACAAAGCGATGCTTGTCGAATGCTTTTGCTCGTTTCGAAAACAAAAACATTGATATAGTTCCATATGAGATACAATCGTCTCGGCAATCATTAAAATAAATACTAGCAATGTGTTTTTAAGTTGCTGAACAAATTTTTATACTTATGAACTACCTACTTATGAGATTTTCAAACGTTTTGTTATATTCTTAGGATTTTTTTGAAATTAAGCGTTTTAATATTTTAATACAATTTGCATACGACGATACTACCTGCCTACCTGTCTACTATTTAACTATATTGAGAAAAAAAAATCACGAGTGCAGACGCAACAGACTGGCTGTATTTGCCAATTTTCTTCATATATCTGCCGAACAACTGAAAATTGGCTTACACACGTGCGGGTGAAATGGATAAGTACTGAGGTCTTCTACCCATAGACGACCGTTGATCCGTACATCCTGTATATAAAACAGAACACGATAAATACAAATTTGGAAGGAATTTTTTTTATTTTTAAGTTTTTAGTTTTTATTTCTCATTGTATTCAATTCGTTGAGTGTCTCATTATTGCAAGGTTAATGGATAATGTTACGGTTGACCCCCCCAGAGGTCCAATAGAGGGGCAAGGCTATGTACAACAAGATGTGCCTGAATCTTGTGGGGAAAACGCTAACGACATATCATTTTTATCCACCCTAATGCCGTACAGTTCTCGACGCGCTTTTAGCTTTTACCTTAACTTGGGTGGTTAGCGACGTATCATTTTTAGCCACCTTAACGCCACACAGTCCTCGACAGGATACCAGATCTTGACTTGGGTGGGAGATTCATATTGTAATTTTGTATAGTATACTGTATTATACTTACCAAGTCCTTTATTATGATACCCATATTGATGGGATTGAAAAAAACTAAGTTGTCCGCCATCTTGTAGCGGCGGCCATCTTTGATTCACAATAATATTGAATATGGATAATTGTGTTGTCACCAGAATCAAAAGCGTATACCAAATTTCAGATCAATAGGTTAACGAGAAGAGGGTTAAATTTCAATTACTAAATTTGATCCAAACAAATATCCAAACAAACGGGGTGAGCTAAATATAAAACCGTTTAATAAGGGGGTAGGCGTAAATGTTAGGACACCTTTACCAGTACAGTCGACGACAGCGAGCGCTTTCATATAAATATACTAAATACGAATACTTATTATGAATTAATATGAATATTTAATTGAAATCTATGTCATTTATAGATAATATTAAAAAAAACTATAAATATAAATAATAGTTTCCTACATCACTTCAGAGGCCGTATCTACGGACGATAATCGTTCCCTCAAATATAGTAATCTATAGCAACAATTTATTTTAACGACAATACCTTTAACAATGTTTCACCTCATAAAGCGACAAAGTCAACTATAATCGTTAGATATTGCAAAAACAGATGGCCAGTAGTCGTGCGGCAAGTAGGTAAAAACAAGTGCGAGTCGAACTTACAAAGGGTTCCGTAGAAGCAAGCTTAGATCAGGGACATAATATGTTGAGGATAGTATATTATCTACAACTAAACAAAATACGACAATTTTTTTTCACCAAAAAGTAACTTTGTTTTTCATAGTGTTTTATGGTATTTGTATAAATAACAAAGTTATAATTTGCAGTTTCTGAAAAACTGCTATATCTCAAAAACTGCTGATACATACACACTTTACCACTTTCAAAATGAAAATATTTTTTAAAATAGAAATTTAATATAATTATTTTTAATGTCAAATTATAAGCTAATTAAATTAGTTTCAATTCTACGCTTTGGCAACACTATGTCAAACAACACAGTTTCGAGTTTAGGCGAACGTGGAACGTAGAAAAAAGTGGAGAGCTAAGTGCCTTTACACAATATTTTCCTTGCTTTTCCCGATATTTGAGTAAATGTGAGAAAATAAAAAAAGGGAAACTTTTAACAAAAATAACTATTTACTTTAGCGGCCTTATTCACAAGCTTAAAGTTACTTATCGAAAAACACAGCATGCGATGACAATATCACTATGAATACTTACTTACTACCTGAAACAATTATATTAGCATAGTTAAGTAATACTGGGTTATATCGAATGCTATAACTTCGTATTGTTATTATATTTCGCATTTGGGGCCAGTCTCGGCACAGGACGCTGTGGGTTCAATTCCTACACGAGGAAAAAAATATTTAGTGATATGTTCATTTGCTGGCAATACTTCCAAATTTTGGCGGAAAGTGGGGAATGGACGTATTATAGTAGAATAATAATAAGAAGCTCGTGGGGTTCATATTAACCGAAATTATATTTCTGGAAAAAATATATATAAAAAATAAATAATAATAATAAATTAAAAATCATTATTAGGTTCTATTACGTTAATAAAGGTTCCCAATAATT
>HE671045.1:42497-71241 GCA_000313835.2 Heliconius melpomene melpomene
CGGGTCACCTGATGATGATCACCGCCGCCCACGACCCCGTGCAGCACCGGAGGAGCTACAGGTGCGTTGCCGGCCTTTAAGGTGGAGATAGACGCGCTTTTTGAAGGTACCCATATCGTACCGACCTGGAAACACTGCCGCGGGTAGGCCATTCCACAGTTCGGTGGCGCGTGGAAGGAAATTTCTACGAAACCGCACAGTAGTGGAGTGCCACGTATCCAGGTGGTGTGGATGGTATTTAAGTTTGTGACGTACTGTGCGGTTGGAAAATTCGGCGGCAGGTAACAGGTCGAACAGTTCTTCAGAACACTCACCATGAAAAATGCGATAGAGAACGCACAGCGTGGAGACGTTTCTACGCAGAGCCAAAGTGTCAAGCCTTTCACAGCTTACTGGGTCCTTAATGATTCGAACAGCTCTACGTTGTATGCGATCAAATGGGTCAAGCTGATACTGGGGTGCACCAGCCCAGAGATGAGAACAGTACTCCATGTGTGGCCGAACCTGGGCCCTATATAGGGCCAATCGGTGTTTTGGCGTGAAGTACCGTCTCGCTCTATTGATGACCCCCAGTTTCTTCGAGGCCAACATGGCCTTGCTTTCTAGATGATCGCGATACTGGCAGTCACTCGAAACATTAAGGCTTAATATGCTGATACTGGGCGCGGCTAAAAGGGGAGTATTCTGAAAGACTGGCGATACGATAAATGGGGTTTTTTTAGTGGTTAACGCGCAAACCTGTGTCTTCAGGGGGTTAAATTGGACCAGGTTCTTTTCACCCCATGAAGAGACAATCTCGAGGGACGCCTCAACAGAAGACACAAGTTTATTTCGGTACTGTTCAGCGTTTTCCCGAGAAAGACTTGCGCGGCCGGAGTAAACAGCGTCCACTGTGCTGTCATCTGCATAGCAATGAATGCTAGAATCTTCTAGCATGTCATTGATATGCAGAAGAAACAGCTGGGGACAGCACGCAGCCTTGGGGAACGCCAGCGTTCACGGGCATATGATTGGAGCAAAAACCGTCGACAACGACCTTGATGCTGCGCCCAGTGAGAAAGCTGGCGATCCACCTGCATAAGTTCTCGGGAAGCCCATAGGATGGAAGTTTGGCAAGGAGCGCTCCATGCCACACTCGATCAAAGGCCTTCGCCATGTCCAAACTAACTGCCAGGCCCTCTCCCTTGCTTTCAATAGCCGCAGCCCAACGGTGGGTAAGGTAAACCAGAAGATCACCGGTTGAGCGACCATGGCGGAAGCCATACCACCCCCGGCATTTAAAACCGGCGTTAAGTAGTGGCTTTATGCCACTGCGTTTCGCATTAGGTAATGCCGGGCTCCGGAGCCCAACCCCCACCCCTCCCTGGAATATGAAAGCGGCACATAAAGAGAATCTACCCCAGGAGGGTACCAGCACCTCCGGTGCTGGAGAATCCCTCCCTGAGTCCTCAAGCTCAGGCTGCCCTTCGAATTCTGGGGAGGGCAACGTACCGCGCACAAGACCAAATTGCAAACAAGGCAAACGAGACGTACGCCCCACGGCAACCCCTACCACACTAAACGTGGACTTTTCCAATATCAGGGGTCTTCACTCAAATCTGAATGCCGTCCACCACCATCTTGAGACGGCACGGCCGGCCTTGTTATTTCTGACGGAGACTCAAATTGTCCGACCGAGCGACACAGCCTACCTCCAATACCCCGGCTATAAAATAGAACACAACTTTATGCCTCATGCCGGGGTCGCTGTGTACGTAAGGGAGGACCTGAGTTTCCGTCGTCTTGCTAATCTTGAAGGTCGGGACCTGTCGACTATCTGGCTCCGTGTTGACTCGGACGATCGAACCCGAGTCTACGCATGCCTTTACAGGTCCCACAGTGGCAATGCGGAAACGGATCGGCTCATGGAGCACATGCAATCGGCCATCGACGATATGCTCTCACAGATCCCCTCTGCTGAGGTCGTGATACTTGGCGATTTTAACGCGCACAATGCCAGTTGGCTTGGATCACGCATCACCGACCACGCTGGGGAGGGCCGTTTTTGACCTTGCTACGGCGAATGGATTGTCCCAATTGGTCGAGTCGCCTACGCGACTCCCGGACGTGGACAACCATAATGCCTCCTTATTGGACCTTCTGCTGACTTCGCACCCGGAACAGTACATAAACAAAACATAATAAATATTTCTTAATAATAACGGTTTTAATCAGACAGACACATTATAATACAGAATATTTTTTCCGCCTATTACACACCGAGCGCTATTAATAAACTTTGTTATGATATCAACAAAAATAAAAAAAATATTCCATATTAAAATTAATCTTCTTTCCGCTCTCTCTTACACTATGTTCTAATATTAACAAACACGGTGCGGTTAAACACAGCTCGCAAATCAAGTGGGAGAGTATTGCCGTTACTTTAGTTTCGACAACTCGTTAGGAAGCAGGAAAAAGTTTTAGTTGCATCGCCTATGGAGTCATATTGGTTTTTGTAACGAATGCTACTGTGAAGCCTTGTTCTAGTGGAGTTTAGAAACAACTTTTGGAGTGGTTGAGCTTTTAATTTGAGCTTTTTTACGGTCATCTATAGATAAAATTATTGAAGTTACTAATTTAACGAAATTTCATGAACTTTTAGCTGAAAACATATGTATATTACATTAGCGTTAAACTGTGGATTTGGCTCCGGGCTCTTCACAATAACTGAAAGTTCTATAATGCATTATAAGTTCCCTTAGTAACTTTGACTGCAATTGCAGTGGCATACGAAACGTTTAATTTTATAGTATAAAATAAGTTTAAATATAAAATAAAAATGATAAAAATCCGAAAAGTAAAAAGTATAGATATTGAATACCGACAGATGTAGGATGTCTACATTACTCACTAAAACCATGCAGTGCTCCTCCTCGACCACCACAGGCTCGAGCTACGGGAGCCGAAGGATTCTTCCATAATGTGCCGACCCCGCTATACGGGAAAAAACTATGAAGCTGCTTCAAATAGTCATTTCCTGCGTTTCTCATATCTCGCGAAGTTAACATTTTCTAGTAGCCTAATAACATCACTCGATTCTAGTTTACATACAAAAACATACAGAAATGAAGGAACTCAAAAAGCTTAAAACTCAAAATTAAAGCAATCATTCCTTTAACTGGAAATAGAATCTACGACTGCAGGGATATGAAATATTTTTACTTTACACAAAAGAACCAATTCAGATAATTCCACTGGCCCGCCGCTGTTTCGGGAAATTTTATCATTAATAAAAGTATTTTAATGAAGACTGTCTCACATTAATTAATTCTATTTTAGGATGTTTTTACTTGTTAAATATTAGAGAAGTTGCTTAAATATTCTTCATTTCTATAATTCTGTTTTCTTCATATTGTCTTGATGCTTTAATTCATAGTGTAAATGGGTATAACTTCAATCATTCGTATTTTTGTTCAAATCAGAATATTCACTATTATGGCATGAAAAGACGAGAACTTCAAGTTACATAAAAATATCTGTCCTACAGGAAGCTACCACTAGCTATTTGAAAATATCCATACAAAAAATTGAAGCTTTTTTGTTGCAAATAAACAATTCAGGCCATTTTTAATTTCTCGATCCCCAATCAGGAGAATAATTTATTATTCAGCAAAAAGACACACGGCGTTAAGACCCGTCACCCGCAGGAAATTTAGTGACGTTTGCATAATTATGTTTGGCTTTCTCCGCGTACTGCAAGTGTGCATAGTACTGCTTGTATTTTTACCGTTACCGTTCCTTTTTTTTGTGAAAAGAGTAATCTAGTATACCTACATTTTCGTCCCACTTTATGTCTATTACAGAAACATAGTAGCAGAGTTCAACGCCGCGCCTTGTCATACCAATCCTTAGGAAGATTTTTTAAATAAATTATAATAAAGTTATGATATGGTACTGTGTATGGATGAGGAACGCTAAGTAGTTTTAAGATAAACGAAATACTGAATTATGATCACGTAACACGCAAGCTGTACTAAATTAATCCTCGTTTAGTCATTCTCTTCACGATTTTCGCGAATAGCTGACGTGACCAGGTTTCACTGTTTTATGACTTATGTAAATAAAACAAATACCTTTTGCTAAGTAAGTCTGGTTTAGTTAAATTTAACTGAAGTTTTAAACTGAAGCTACGTGTAAATTGCTTTAAAACTTTTTATGTTTTAAATAATAGTCAAGCTTTTTTTACTTCACGTAAATTAGTAATGTTAAAAAATAATATTAAAAGTATTAAATATACCTACTATACAATACAGCTTAACTAAGCTTTTTTATTTTATGCTCATTTACTGATATTGTGCTGAATAAATTAATAATTAAGTAGCTGTGTTCCTCACTTTCCGTTTAATTTCAAGATGCCTTTGTCTTATCAAGGAGAGTGAATATAATTTACACGTCTATGTGTGAGAAGCGAACCCATAAATATCGTTATTACAATTAGAAAATATAGTTTTTCCTCCATAATTCAATGAAAAGTGGGGAACGGAAGTGTCTTAATGAGAGCGGAGTGTTTTAACACTCGGTTCTCAGGTTTTCTCTGTCCATCTTGCTATGCGTGGAATTGTTTTGTAACCAGAAAAAATTAGAATAATCGATTCCACTGAATGGGAATCGTACCTACAACCGACGCGTTTATAGTCAAACGCAATGCCGCTCCGCTACGACGGCCTTAAAATATGCAAAATTCCAATATTTATAAATTCGAGCAATTTACCAGATTTATCCCATTTATGGCGTCACGTCACGGTGATGTGACAGTTTTATATCGTCATTGTTTACTGGGAGCGGGAAACAATTCATTATGCCTTGTCACGTTGTTTGACACTAATGGTACTTTGTTCGCAATGAAGTCAGACACTTGTTGATTATATAGGTGATTTTCTTGATTATTTATTAATAATAAATAATACCAATAGGATTTTTCTTTATTTCTGAATTATTTACTAAATTAACAAGTAAATAATAAAGGTAGTTTTTAAATATATTTTTAAGCTTAGATTATGTTAACTTTAATTAGGATTAAATGAAGTTGAAAGAAGACAATGGGTTTCAGCCTGTTACTGCTTTTAGGGAATGAATTTCGCTATTTAACTTTAATTAAAGTGAAGTGAAGAACAGTAAGATTTCTACTATTTTATTTTCACGCTGCATCCCGCATATGACAGGATAAACAAAGGGAAACTAGTGTCAAGATACTGCGTTTCTTCATAATATAGCATTTTCTTACTAACACGCTAGCAAAGATTATTATATTCCAATGTGAAGGAATCGAACCCACAACCGTCATGTTCACAATCACACGCTGTAACATAAGGCTCTATACAAAAACAACTAAAAAGGGTATTCAGTAAAACGACAATTTCACGCATATTATTTTATTAAGTGGACTGTAGCTAGGCTTGTCTATACCTCATTAGTTACACATAATTGACAATAATATAAATTATTCTTAGCCTAGGGGGTATAAAAATAAAATGTAAAAAATCACTATCTACCGTCATCAGTGTATTAATATAACGTTTAAGTCATATATGTAATGTATGAAACATATAAGTTAGAATATATGAATAATTTGCGACTACAGCTTTATAGTAACAAATTATGTTTATGTTATGAAGCAATTAATGTTTAAACTTGTGTGTAAAGTAAAACTGTACGCGCACTGTGTAATTAATCATTGTGACAAAATTTTCATACAAAAGAACGTATTTATGGTCTTGCATGTTACCTCTCAATAAGTTAAGTAATGTTAAATACAATTTCTCTCTACCTGTAATACTAAATAATAGTTATAGATAAATAAATGACAATGATTAAAAAAACAGAACTTTAGTAGGTAGTTGCATGTAATCGTTTTATTTTTTATCTCCAAGTATTTTCCGCGTTTAACGCCGTAAATAAAATACTATTTGTCATTCACTTCTCGGAATAGGAATAAAATCCCTAACCATCATGCTTACTAACAGACTTATTGACTGAGCTAAATTGGTTCAGCTTTATTCTGCATTTCTTTTCTAAATGTCTTTCTTGATAAATAAGTACAATAATAAACACAACTTAATCAAAGTGAAAAGTTAGGATCATTTAAAGTAGTATTTTACGTATCGTATGCAGATAGAACGTAATGTTAAGACACTCCGTTCGTAACGTGTGTTGAGCCACACCTTATCTTACTATGGCAGAGAAATGAAAATAATGAATTCCTCTGAGTGGGGATTGAATCTATTACCATCGGGTTTACAGTCAGATACAGTCGTACTGCGCCAACATGGAAATAATCGACTTAGCTACCTTTGTATTTTTCTTGTAAACAAATCAAAAGCACTTTACATGCACACGAGTGTACCGGAAGTGACAAATTTGCAACGAATGTGCGAACCACATCGTTAGTTCAAGTCTGAAAGCAAACTGGAATATATGAAATCTTGTATTGCCACGAAAGCTTAGATGGATGATATTTGATTCAAATATTTTGACTTAAAATACGGTATAAGTAAGTACAATTTTCACATCTCGTCATAATATTTAAATAGTAGTACATACAGGAAGAGAAATCATAGTGTAAGGTCACTCCATTCGTTACTTCATTCTAATGTTTAGAATTCCTTGTTCATCAATTGTTTCATACAGTGTTACAATATTTTGAAATATAAATTACTAGTTGCTGCCCGCAACTTTCTTTGCAGGAATTTAAAGATGTTAAAGAAAAATAATAAGTTTTCTTTAATTAACGGAACGGAAATTACAAGGAATCTTTATGGCAAATATCAGATTTCGAAGTCGAGTTGTTTCGGCTGTGCGCTGTCAGTCTGTCAGATTTTGTCAATTGACAGACGGATGGCACCTCAGTCTACCCGTGATACCACGGATTACTCCAAAATGTTCGAAACGTCGGGTTCCCATATATATACACCCACTCATATATACACATATATATGTGTAATACTAAAAACACGTAATTAATGCGGCTTAAGATTTTCATTTAAAATAGTAACGGAAGAAATAGAAATTTAAATGGAACTAATATAGGTGCGTCATGGTTACACAAATCATGATAGAAAATAAACTTTTTTTTTATGAAGTAGTAACGGAGATGAAATATAATATCACAACCCTAAAAAAAATCTAATGGCAATTTAAATAGTAAAGCGTTATTTTCATTTTTAAATTTAACATTTATTGATTGCACAAAGTGTTATAGTAAACGCGACTGGTCGTGGGTTCGATCCCCACTCGAGGAAATTAAATATTTATTTTTCCCTCCGCCTACCCTGCTGTATGCGGTATACAGCGTGGAGCTGATTCATACATACATAGTATTATTTAAAGTAATTCTACTACAATTTTAAGTTAATTAAATTTTTCCCTATTGTATTGCAAAATTAATAACAAAATCAATTTGGGCTATACATTGAGAATACGAAGATATCTAATAATCTAGTTAAAATGATCCAGTGTAAAAAATTAAAACGTAGCTGGATTTGAATCTACTCTTCCTTAAATGTTTTCAAGTGCCATAGACATTTAATATTTATTATCTTATTGGGCTACCTATTTTTCTATATGGTTACAACTTTTAGTATTATAAGTATATCTGTAGAAAGCTTTATTACACAGAGATTGTTATAAATTAAAATGTTTTCAGATTACTGTTACAAGAGTACACAAGAGTGTGGCTCCGGAAGCAATGATTGTGGGTTCGATTCCCACTCAGGGAATGAAATATTTTCATTTCTTCGCTCTGCGGGCGGTAAGTTCCGTCACCCAACACGCAATTCCACGAGAATTCGGCGGAAATTGGGGAATGGAAGTGTCTTAATAGGGACACAGTGTCTCAACACTAGATTCCCAGGTTTCCTCTGCCTACCCTGCTATACAATGTTGAGTTAAAAAAAAGTAATAATATTAATTTATTTGTTTTTAAAATTTGCAAAGCTTTATTCACTTTTAACTAGATCTAACCATCACTATCAGTCTGTTAACAACGATATTACTACATTTAGAATAACCGTATGTATGAATGTATGTGTATGTGTGTATGTACATTTCATATATTTACCTCATATAATATGTAATAGTTATATAAAATTCTATTCTATAGCAATAACAATTTATTGATTTTAGTAGCACTTCAATACTAATTTTGTGTTACAATTATTTTAATTTAATACATCGAAACTTTCTTTTATGATTTTTTATTATTAGATATAAATAATATTTATAAATTGCATTATTTTATATTTGCATATTTATAAACATAATATACATATTATACATATAATAAAGGTAGACATAGCATAATATAAAAAAATATTTCAAGACTCTGTGCGCCGTTGGTTTCCGTGAAACACATAATTTCTCCAAAGTGAGAAACAGGAAATGGAAAAGTGGAGGATAGAAGGCCTTAACACTGGCACTGTTCTCTGCCTATCTCATGTAAAGCAGGTAATGTCAATTTAATATTTTTATAATTGTATTATCATCGAACTACTCTAATACTTAGTTTTGATGACAATACAATGATATGGTATCATCGAGCTGGTCTGATGGTGGAGCCAGGACCTTAATAGTGGAACTCTTCAGAGGTTACTTGTAAGCGAATTTAAGCTCATAAAATTAATAGCTCTGAGCATATTGTAGCACTTGGTGCAGAAATACCTATTTATTTGAAACTATATATTTTTATTACACATAAAGTTCGTTGTTTTGAATGTTAAATTCGCATCTTTAAACTACAAATTTACATATTAATAATTAATAAACAAAATGAAATTGCCACTTACCCAAATTAGAAGTCTAATTTAAATATTAACTTTCAGATTATTTGTTATATTATGTCTTTATAACTACAATAACTTAGTAATTATTAAGATATTTTTAGCCTTAGCCATAGAGGTATTATTATAAGTATTGAAAAGTCGAAATTCATATGATTTTTAGTCCAAGATTTAGAAGTTTTACTTTATGATAACATATTTTCTTAAGCAATATCTCTTTGCTGATAATCAACTCGGAAGAACTAAATTATGAACCGACTAACGCACTTAAGCTATTGTTGCTCTGTAAAAATACAAATAATAATAAAAACTGTAAAATGGATATTTTTATATGAATCCGGATTTATTTTTATATTTTATGCTGTAAATTTTTAACTCCTATATTTTTCAAACATTTCTCAATTACAGATAGGGTTTTTGGCATACCTCCAGACCAATATGATATTTCATTAAATTATATGTGTTATAAAACAAAAAAAACATATAAATTCTACTGTATTTACAATACATGTATATTTGTTAAGCTTCTCGTTATATAAAGGTTTCGTTATTTAGCAGGATAGGCAGACATGACCTAGTGATAAGACACTCCGTTCTTCACTTTCCGCTTGAATTTTATTATAGATATTAACTATAGAACTTAAATGGTATTCAACGGCGCATTTTGTCATTTTAAAGCGAAAAAAATAAATAATTCATAATTCTTAGTGTAAATCGAAACCACAACTATTGCGTTCCATTCCAGTTCCATTGCGACACTATATCTTCAATCGTCTATTTAAATTATATCAATTACTAAGTTATATCTGTGAATGCGTTTACATATTAACTAGGCACAATTTAAGTAACAAGCAAGCATCTTATTCTAATTAAGTTAAATTTTAATATTTACATCAATTTTACAACTTTCTTTGGTTAATATAATAATATATGTCTAATCCAGTACGTATTTTATTACGTACAATTTAATAAGTTGTTTTTATAATCTATTCTATACTTCTGATATTAAGTCACTTTCTATAAAAAAGAATTTCATGTTTACCAAACATAATACAGTACTAACAATCTTATTTTATTCATACAATATTACATGCTTCCTTTTAATAAAAGTATACATTTATTTCCCAGTTTCGTTTTAAAATATATTTCTTCGTGTTCTCAAATCATTTTGATTTTATTCTTAATGTCACAAAGACTTGACGAAAAGATAATCATGTGTATTTTTGATATTTTAACCTGTCACGTACCATCTTGGTGTCCAATTCCATACATCCTTAGCGAAGTAGTGTTAAGTCACTCCACTCACCTATTTTTTAGTGATGCTAATAAAAATGATGAAATCATCTCTCAATATAATTATAAAGTCATCAATCCTTCAATGTTCTGTTCAATTATATATATCGAAGAACGCAAATACTTTTTAGTTTACTTATTTTACACAACATTTAAAACTGTTACTCGTGTCATTTCACTACAGACGCGTTATACACTAAATGGTCTTAGTCACAATAGTACTATCACTTGGGCTGGAACTGTCTTCTAGTCTTTGGTTCTTTAAGTCCTATAACAAAAAAAAAATAACATGATTAATATTTAAATTATATTCAATCTCGTAAAACAATGATTTAAAATAGGTCGCGGCGTAGTGGTAGAACATCTGAATGTACATGGTATATGAGACGGTTTTGGGTTCGATTCCTAATCGGGGGAGTGAATTATTTCCTCGCTCTAAGAGGATGTATATATTTATGTAATCCTTTAAATTATATTCATATAATTTAAGGGATTATATTAAATATAAGGTGCATTCATCGTCCAATTTTCAAAACGTTATATGTTGAGTGACGGAACTCAACGTCACAATTTATCTAATATTTTTGCTTTATCTCAAGTACTTATTGCCTCCACTGCCTAATTTTAACAAAAACAAAATTTTGTGTACATAGAAAGCTATTTTGGGTAAACATAATCTGATTTCCTAAATAATATTATTCTTCCAACAATCTGTATTGCGTATTAGAAGTGCGTATACAATATATAACATGTATTTATATCAAAGAAACGATAATATCTTGTAAGCTTTATCGAAAATGATTCGAAAATGAGGATCGTAAGGAAAATTCGTTAAAACCACTCGAACGTAAAAAGGTTTAGCCGCAACTTAGTATGGGAATAAGTCAAGGTAGGCTTACCACAGTATGGAATTTTATAACGGGTAGATGTATAAGTACTTTTTACGAGATAGGCGAACGGAATTTAGTGTTGAGACACTCCGTTACAGTTACGTTACTTACAAAAATGTTTATCAATCGGTTTTCAATATCACTAATTGGAAATTCTAATTTTAATTTGAAAAATAATTTTCATTCTAATTGAAATTTATTTTTTTCGAAAGAAATCACTCAAAATGATTCGAACCTACACCCATTGTGTACTCGATACAGACATGATACAGACACGATATGTTTTGCTTATACCAAAATTCCTTTAATATAAACAAAGACTTTTTTCTCTTTTCTCTCTTTCTTTTTTCTCCCCCAAAGACTTAAAAACTTATACAAAATAACAACATAATATAATTTGCTGTCAATATTTAAAAGTAATGCCGCAGCAATCTCAATATTTCCAATAGGCTTATGGTTTTTTGATATTTAAAATAAAATTGGGACATTCGATACGTTGATGGTCGCGAAATTTAACTTTTTAATTAAATTTTGCAGTACGGACCAACGCTAATAGCTTGTTCTTTGTATCGAGAACTCGCCTGTTGAAATTAAAGCTTATGGCATATATACAGGGTGTCCCAGGAGTCAACGATAAAACGAAACCAGGTGATAGACCAAGTCGTGACAGTTATGAGAAAAATATAAAAAAAAATCTTTGTCATGTATTTTTCATATTATATTGAGGCCCAGGACTTATAAGAACAGTGCTTGAGTCCGGGCTCTCGCAGGCCATATACTCGGTCTTTGACACGTTGCCAATATGCATTTCATTCATGGAGAATGGTTATGTAACGCAAATGCTGCAGCTAGAATGTATCGGAAAAGATCCCAAAAAGCTGAACGTCATCCCGATTATCGTGTATTTCGATTTTTCTCTCTTCAACAAAGAAGTAATCCAGCAAGTGTCGTACCATTTCGGAATCCAGATTAAATGCGCCAACTTTTAAAGTTACTTGCAAAAACAGTGTAGTACATTTTTTTTATAGTACAGTCGGTTAAAGTTGGGTGTACTAAATATTTTGAATTTAATGTTTGGCAAAAACACCACATTTTATTGAAAACTGATGCAGGTATGTTTAAGTCTTAAACTGTAATTCACAGAAGGGTTACTCATGATTACATTACAGAAAAAAAAATGAACAAAGAGTAATATTTGTAGTCCAGGGACGTGAAAAACCATCACAGGGTGTCGGTTTTTGCGATATTTTTTAAAATCAATATAATATGAAAAATACATGACAAAGATTTTTTTTTATATTTTTCTCATAACTGTCACGACTTGGTCTATCACCTGGTTTCGTTTTATCGTTGGCTCCTGGGACACCCTGTATACTGTGTTAATCTATTATTAAACAGGCAGAGGGAATCTTGTTTTGGTTTACGTAGGGGATTTTATCGCGGATGCCGCCTGGTGGAAATTTTGACGCACGACGGTTGCAGGTTCGATGTCCATTAGAAGGCCTTAATTATTTTCATTTCCTAAGGGTCTAATAAGAACAAAGAACGAAGAGTGAATCTAAGAAACATAAAAAAAGCAAAGTAAGTACAGTACTTAAAATTACATAAAATCAAAGATAATAGTTCCTAAGCGACCTTATCACTGCAACTTATATCAGTGATATCTTACAAGCTATATTCAACACTTACAGCAAGTACTTAAGTTACTAAGAACATAACAACTTACTCTAGACGTCGCCATCCGTTGCACCACTATCTCGAGCCTGTCACCGGCCGCCGCGATCAACGGGACTGTTAGACAGCAGTCGTAGTCGACTGTCCTAGTTCCGTTTACCTGAGAACGTTATAATATTATTATAGACTTAGTTTTTATTGTTGTTATTAAATGGGAATTACCGTATTTATAATTTGCTTTCGAGTCTGAGATCGATCTTAAGATATCTATATATCTTGAGATGCCGTATTACCATTTGACGTTAAATAGTGTAATTTTTTCATGAAAATAAATAATATATTAGTACTAACCTGTAAAATCCTGTCATAGGGACGTAACAGCCCAACAATATCCGCCGGCCCGCCTTTCCTTATCCGGTTTATATACACGCCGCGCTCATACAAACCATCAGATACTGAAAACCCGTAGTCGTCGTATATCGCATCTTTGTACAGAATAACGTGATGTACTGACCCTCTTGCTGGTGATAGAGTCTCGTTGCTGTAGAGACCTGCGGAGGAAATGGTGGAATATAGGTTAAAGTTGATATTTATTACATTTTTTTAGCTTCAAACACTTAACTGGCGTTAAAACACTCCAGTCTCCACTTTTCGACCAATTTTCGAGACATTTTGTGTTAATTGGCTGAGATTAACACCATGCTTTATCTTAATACCAGACCTAGGAAATGAAAGTAATTAATTTCCCCGAGTGGGAATCAAACCCACAACCGTCGCGCGTACAGTCAATACGATTCAAAGTCAAAACAATTTTATTATACGTTTCATTTTGTATGTTTTAATAATAATTATGAGGCGGAAAATGGAGAACGGCGTGCCTTAACATTAAGTTCCTTCTATGCAGAAGAGTATTCCCTGCTATGCTTGAAGCTGTAAAAGTATATTATAAATATATTAGCTCAAAATTTAATATAACTGAATTCACATACTTGGTACATCGTTCTCATAAATAGGACTGGTAGAGAATTGGAAGCTAGTACCCGGAACGTTCGGTTTGATCGGTGATTTCTGAGGTGTCACCGTATATATGCCGTTATTTAAATAATCATTTTCCCAATTCTGTTTTCTCTTCGGCCCCACCATTCCATATGGCCCCATCTGAACATAATCACATTTACACGACTTCTCCATACTATGCAACTGACAATCCTTCATATTAGAAGTCAAAATTTCGATCTGTTGGACATCATCTTCTCTCGTAACATTCTTATTTTTCAGTGTATTCTCAGGAATGATACAAGTATTTTCATAGTGGAAGGTCTTAAGTGAATTATTTAGTGAATAATTTGGTAGAGGCAAATCGTGAACGCTATATGGGGCGGCAGAATTGAAACTAGACGCCAAAAGTTTATCTTCATCTGTTGGTGAGTACGGCTGCTTATCTATTATTCGGCTCTTGTCCGGTACCGCATATTCTATTACGTCGGAGTTACCTGGAAATTGGGTAGAAAGAAATATAGCACGATAAAATGGAATAATGAAATTTATAAGATGGATAGTTCAGATTATATGGGACGATGCGTAATTTAACGTCGTAATTTTTTTGCTATAGCTCTATATAAATACTAGCGGCCCGCTCGCGGTTTCACCCGCGTGAACTATGTTATTATTAATTTCTGTCTCCATGACTACGTCCTAGTGACGTCTATGAGGCTCCTAGCATTTGTAGTAACGAAGTTTCATACAAACTTTCGACCCCAAAAACAACCCCTTAGAAGTCGAATATTACAAATTCCCATCTTAGCGAGCACCTACGTCCTATAAGTAACTCCTATGCAAAATTTCAGATTCCTAGCTCATGTAGTTTCTGAGATTTCGTGATGAGTGAGTGACCTTTCGATTTTATATATATAGATTAGGTTAAGTTCGAATCTATTTTTTGCCAAAATGATAGTTCTAGAGTACTACTCTAGAAAACCCAGTCGTAAGACCAATAAACACGCCAGGTTGCAGGTTCGATTCCTATTCGAGGAAATGAAATATTTAATATTTTCATTGCCTCGCTCTGGTAACGAAGCAAAACCTAGCATTGAATTCCGTCACTCAACACTAAACTAAAAACGAAATTTTACAATTCCCCAATTATTGTAATGTTAAAATAATATTACTATGATGACTATAAAAAAATAATCAAAGAATATATTTTTACCGCAATTGGTACTTGTTCTAACTGGCGTATTCTGGTCCCAAGATTCTACAGCGCTGTCGTTTGAAAGCCCTGGACTTGATGTCGAATGGCTTGAGTCCCTCACACTAGACTCGCCGCAATCTGTAACAATATATTATTATAATAATGTAAGCATTAATAATATTCAAATATTCTTTTATTAATAAACTGTCAGCTCATTCGACTCCCTAAACCTCGAGACTAAGAAAGTCAGACCCTATAATTTTATGCTTAAACCAGTTATTTGAATTATAAAGTTTTGGGACTGCCCGTAACAACCAACGTTGACGTTAGATCGATAACCGTGATCGACTGCTTAACGTGCCCTTTGAATCTCAAGACAGCATCTGCATCCATCAATTTCTGATCAAAGTAAGCTTTGCTTAACCCAAATTGGGTGAGATATAGAAAAAAAGTCAACTTTAAGCAGTCAGTCGTGGCACTGGGGCACAAGTGGTGTGACTGTAACGCGACAGGTTGTGAGTTCGATTCCCACTCGAAGAAATGAAATGCTTAACATTTTCATTCCCTCGCTCTGGTAAGGCGGCAAAGGGCGTTGAATTTCGTCACTTAACATGCAATGCCTTCAGAATTTAGCGGAAAGTGTGGAATGGAAGTTTCTTAATGGGAACCTAGTGTCTTATCACTAGGTTCCCTCTACTGGTGGCGTGGAATACAGCGTGAATCTAAAAAAAAAATAAAACGAAGATTAGAAGCAACTTAGTTAATGATCTCTTTACTTCAATTTTTTTTAATTTGCTCTTTTTATGAAAAAAATGCTTCAATTTTCATTAAAACAACATTGGAAACCACTTTTAGTGATTTCAACCTCTATCAAATAAATAAAAGTAAAGCATAGCAAAGCGAAAAGCTTTCTAATTCTAAACTTTCACATTCAAAAAGTTAAAAGTTAAATGGAATTATGTTCGGTTTATTAATTTGAGGCGACATCTTGTATTGCAGAAGTTCGCTGTCGTGCCAATAATAATATGACATTGTGCTGACTTTATAATGAAAAAACTTAAATTGTTTGACCGCAAACTCTCAAGTTCTAAGCAATCACTGCTCTGGTAGCTTTTATACTCGAAATTAAGATGGACTTTTTGTAGTTATCGTGTCTAAAATTGGAGGCGATGAAAACATATTTATTAAAAATACAAAACAGCGGCACAAAATATAGCATCAGACTTTATATGCGACAGTTGTGGGTTCGATTCCCACTCAGGTAGCGGTATTTTTATTTCTTCGCTCTGTGCGACATACGATGCCTAGAACATTACGTGGATTTTAGAATTATTTTCCAAATGTTAAGATATCAGTTTCCCTTTGCCTATCCTGCTTTACGAATGAAGCGTCAAGCTGCTTTTTTTAAATATTTGGAAATATTAATTATTTTTAGACGGCATTATGTTTTTGAGAATTGAATTCTCAAATACAAATACTCTGATAATACTCAAATGTACCATTTAAATACTATCCACTGTAACCGCATGTACGAGTGAACTTGACAAAGCAAATAGAAATTTAGAAGCCATCAATGTGCATTACAAATAGGGCATGACTATAAACCAATTCTGTATGAAATGCTCGTATTTATTCTGTATCGAGCTTTAAATAAGTTATTAAGGAAATTGTCGTAATTTATTTATATTTATTTTATATTATTATATATATTTAATTTGGCGTTATCGTGGCGCCGTGGAACGGCGGCGTTTCACTGGAAACACGAAGGTTGTGGGTACAATTTCCACTTTAGGTAATGATGTATTTTTTCCGTTCTAGGCGAGTTCAGCGTTGAGTTCCATAAATTGCGTGCGCGATCGCTACAAAGAGAGGATTTCCCAAAATTCCTACGGGAACGGGTAAAACGGTATTGTTCATATAATAAGTTCTTTGATGGTCATGTTCGTGTCTTAAAGTCCATTTAAACAAAATTTTAAGCCACACCTAGTTCAGCATTAAATCACCTGACTTTGCAACACAAACGACTTTGACACTTAGATCAATCAAATCAACAAACACATAAAGATAATATGTTAAGAAAGTTATCTCTCGTTCTGTCCCACCAAAGATTTCCTAGGGAAAGTTGTAAATATGTTCCTAACTTATCCCAATGATACTTCTTCGACCCATGCGTTGTAACTTACGCATTATTTTACTAGAAGTTTGAATAATGGAAATTAGAAATAAAACCGTGTGAGTTTGACTTGCACACTGAGGGTTCTGTACCGATTTCATGATCCAGGTCAATGGGAAGTACAATTTATAGAAGTTGACAAAGCTTAGAAGTTATTTTTTTCTGTCCCAAGGGACCCGAGTATCTATATATATAAAAGGACTTGTCCTCACTGACTGAGGTAAGACGCACGCACAGCCGTAACCGCTGATGATAGAAACGTGAAATTTGGACAGATGTTTACTTTCGTAATCTGGACATCCACTAAGAAGGGATTTTGAAAAATTTTAAATTTTGGGTTGAAAGTTTGTATGGAAAAATCTTTAGAACGCCACCGATTATTATAAAATTTGAAATTTAAACTCTTAAAAATATTTAATTGAACATGTGTTTCATGGTTTTTTAGAATTCACCCCCTAAATATGCAAGCGAAGCTGCGCGCATCCGCTAGTATAATATAAATTTCAGCTCCACACATTTTTGAGAAAAAGGGTGTTGACAGTAGGCCTACAGATTTACAGACTGGCGGACAACAAAATAATCCTATAAAAGTTCCGTTTTTCTTTTGAAGTACGGAACTCTAAAAATCGATAAGTAAGTAGTAAAGTGGACCTATCGATATCTGCCACATTTGCATATACATACATACATATTGACGTATGTTTGAAGTTGATAAAGTGTTAAAGAGATTGTTTAGTTTTGTTTCATGATTTTAGCCATTTTTAAAGACAGTAAGAACTTCAGTAGAAAAAAAGCGTTACGCTGTACAGACTTAGATAAAGATACTCCGTTCCCCCCTTCCCGTCAAGTTTCCTAGACATCGTGTTGGTTGGCGGAGCTCGACGCCGCTCTTTGTTCTGTTACCACATCGATGATAAGAAAATAATTCATTTCTCCGAGTTGGATTCAAACACACATCCACCATATTCGTTGGTCTCTGTCCAGAAATTGTGCGTCGCGTGGGGAACGTAGTATCTTAGTACTAGGTTCCTTCTGCTGATCCATCAAATGTGGAATATAGCGTGAAGCGTAAGAAATCAAGACTATCTTGAAGATTTTTTAAAAGTTTTATTGTTACCTGTAATTTTCCTGCACATTTGAAGTTGCACTCGTTGCCCACTCTGTTGTAATAACTTTATCGCTTCCGATAAAGGCTTGTTCAAAACACTTTCACCATTTATACTTAATAGTTCATCGCCGATTGCTAATTTACTACATTTTTCAGCCAGTCCGCCTAAAAATGATGTGAAATTTTAGTTTTTTTCAAGTTTGTATTATTTAGTAACATTCCTAAAAAAAAGAATTGATGTGCTTAAAGAATTAGTCGTAAGCTTATGTTGAGCAAATTTCATTCTAATAAATCTTATATTATTTCTGTTATTTCAGAATATACGGGTATAAGGGAAAATATAAAATATAAAAGCCATCAAACCTTCAACAAGACCACTCAACAAAATCGGTTGTGTAACATCTTCACTGCCAGCAATCGTTAGACCCAATGGACCATTCTCCTGCCTTATAATTTCTACCATGAAAACAGCCGTATTTCCATTATCACTATGTATTTCACTCTCTTTGGCACTATTGTTTGGACTCTCTGTATGATGTCCTGAATCTTCTCCACTATGAACTACAGCTTTGATTTCTATATTACTAAAACTTTGCAATGTAAGTTTTGCGTTATGCTTATGTATAGACCAGTCGTCTGTCAAGTCACGTTTTCGAATTTTCAAAGTTATTATATCTTCTGGCGAGTTTTGAAGTATATTGAACGCCGTATCCTTAAAAGTTTAAATTGTTATTTAGCTTAATGGCTTTGTTTACACAGATTTGGTATGTAAGTATAAGTTTTATGTTTGTTAGTGAGTTCTTTTGGAATGTTAGTTTTGATGCGTCGTTGGTTCGATTCTTATTTGTTGAAGAGTGTAGTTATATTTTAGTAACAAGCAATTTATTAATATAGGCATAAAGGTTGCTTTAGCAACTTACTAATTTTACACCTACAATCTTACTACTTACTAACTAACTAATTTTACACCTACAATCTCTTTCAAAAAATCACTATTCAATAAATTATTTCAAAATTTTGTTATCACATGTTTGTACAAATTTTCATTATTATATTATTTCTTATTAAATATGCAATAACTTACTAAAGACAAATTATGTAAAGGCTGTCCGTTAATAGCTAAGAGATGGTCACCAGGTGCTAGAGCTCCACTTCTATGGGCTACTGAGCCCGGTTTTATATCTGATATAACCATAGGTTCTTCATTGCTAAGAATTTTCTGCTTGCATCCTAAAACATATGAGAATATATTTTATTCATAAACAAGAATCTATCAACATCGATTTTAACATATATGTTATACTAGGCCGTCGGGGCCCAGGGGCACAAGAGTGTAATATTAATGTTAAGACCAAGCTATATGAGAAAAAAATAAAGATTATTATTTATTTTACCCTCAAATTCCAATCTGATAAATAGTTAAACAAATTGCATCTTATTTAATTAGAATAATATAAAGGAATGACATACAAGTAACTAAAGTAATGTACTAACATAACCTAAGCCGTATTACGAGGCAAAGCAAAACTAAATAGTGCAAGCTGATGCTAAGATGACCGATATTAACGTTGACGTTCTACTGCCTGATGTAGGGTGAAAATATGATTAGCCATCACTCAAGTCCAGCCGCAAGAGGCCAGTCCACTTTATGCATTATTTATACATTAAAATGGGTCAAGGCATTTGAATTAAGCGGCTATCTATGACTATATACTTTAATTCTTTTTCTTAGATATTGAACTTAGAATCAAATATATTTAAGATTTATAATTACTGTAAATTTGAAAGAAATTTAGTTTAAATTATTTGGAATATTAAAAATAAAAAAATATTGTAGTCTATTTTCGAAATTTGTATATACATTAATACACAGATATAAGCATATGCTTCTAATCTAAAAATCATTTATTAAACGTCAAATTTGTTTTTAGGGTTTTGTAACTCAAAAGGTAAAGACGGAACCCTTATAGGATCACTTTATTATGCTGAAGTATCACATTGCAATTAACATTAAATATTCAAGTCAAGCTTCTAAGTCAACTAATTATATATTTTTTTTCATTTTATATTTTTATTTATTTATTTTATAACAATACATAAAAAGTACCTGTAATAGTAACACCAAGGCCGGCAGACGTTTTCGCCAATTTAACATTGAAAACTCCACTCGAAGCCTCTATTGTATTAGGCATACTGAATTCCACGTTGAGTGTTAGATATTTAGGATTATGAGAGTCGTTCCTTCTTTGTAATATTTCATTCGCCACTTCAGCCGTAAGGTTTTCGTGGCCGTTGATTGACATTATCCTGTCTCTTATTTGCAGACAGCCGGATCTAAAACGTGTAAAATTATATATTAGGTTAAGAAAATAGAAGAAAAGAGACCGTCGCGCGGTATGGAGACACGGTTAGTTACTAAATGAATAATATATATGTAAAATATTTTAATTTTTACGCTATATTTGACAAAGCTTGGCGTTGGGTTACAATATACAATATCCCGGAAAATTGAGCGGAAAGTAGGATACGGAGGATTTTAATCTTATGATTACTTCGAATTTTTTTTTAAAGAACAAAATGCAACTTCCGCAATATGCTCCTGTACCACGGCGGTGAGTTAATTTATTACAATTATTCCCGTATTAATTTATTATAAACTAGCGGCTCTACGTGGCTCCTTGAGAGGATGTCATCAGCGACAAGGGCGCCCCCTGCGGAACTCCAGCCTACGTGCGGCCGTAAATAAAGCGTTGATTTTTTTTTCATTTTACATTTTCTCGAAAAGTATACATCCAATTTATATGCTATAAAAGCCAAAGCTTGTCTTCATATTTTTTTCTTGATGATAGAATAACTTTCAATAGTCATTTGCAACATCTTTATCAAATAAAAAACGGTGAAATATCACAAATTATTATTGAAATATTAGAAATTTTTAATTATTTTTTCTCACGATGTATCGGACTATTTTAAAATAAAAAGTATAATGCACTAACATAAACTCAACTATTTTTGCAGTGCAAGCGCTTAAAGAAATTCCATGACGTTCATTATTGTTATTTCGTTATTTAAGGTTTAATAAGAATTACAAAATTGTTAAATAGCCTATAGCACTCCTGAAGAATGTGGTTTTTATATAAAAATGTAAACCCGACCAGCACTTCCAGAGATCTTAACGTTTAAACAAACAAACAAACTCTTCCGCTTTATAATATTAGTATAGATATACAATATCCAAAATAATTTATTTACAAATATAAACAAATGTTTATAGCTTTGTAATATCATAAAAATAGTTAGATTTAACAGCGTCAAATATTTTTGTAATTTTGGCTTCTCTCATTTATCAACTTCACGCCGCAGCATTTATAATTTTCACAATAAAAACTCATTTCTACGTTTACTGACATAGCCAAAGTAAATTGTTCTCAACTTGTTTTTGGCACGTGAGCAACCTTTCAACAAAATTGTATTCAATGAGAATCTGGAATGAATTTATATAGAAATATTTTTATCAATTAAGTGCTCTGCGATATGCGGGTTAGAGCGTGAAAATAAAATAAAATACGAAAAAAATCCTCACCTATAAGCCGGTGACTGTGTAGCCACATGGGAAATAATCAAAGCAGCATTTTCATCGTGAACAGCCAAACCGCTCGTCTGTCCTGGGGGCACCTCGAGTTGTATGTTCAGTGATTCCGTCCTACATACTCCCATGCTCATGTAGTTTTGTTGTCCATCTGTTGTTATTCAATTAATTGGAGTTATTTTACTACATTAATATTTTAGGCAGGATCGATGTATTAATTTAATTGATAATATCATTATGCTTATTATATTGAAGATATATAATTTGTAACATTCTCATGTTTTAGAGCTCCTTATGAGGTATAAAAATCTTTTGATTTTTTTAAAAATAAGACCTATATGAACTTGATAACAGAGCGAGGAAATGAAAAACTCATTCATTCCCCCGAGATAGAATCGAACCCAAGGCTGTTTACAATCACATACTGCGTTGATAAATTCTTATTATAATTTACGATATACAATATACATACACACAGACATATTGGTAACCCAAACTAAATTAATTTGCACAATAAGTCCTAAACAAATATTGGTTTAACCCTAATCCCTATTGTTGGGTAGATAAAAAAATATTTGTTTTGCGTCGTATCAATTATTAACACCCCTTTTTTCACTATATTGTTTCCTTGAAAATTTTTTATTACCTTACTAATTAGTATAGAAATAATAAATTACATAAGATTTAACGTTTAGAACTACTCGATCTGTCTGTTTATTATTATTATAAACTATCAGTTTGCTTTATTCCCAAATCTGTTCATCTCGATGATTGATTACTGAAAGTAGGCAGTAGGTTAAATTATAACGATTAACGCAATCTATAGCCTACATAGCTTATAGATTACCTACATACATTGACTATTCGACACAAACAATATTTTAATTCGATCCAGTAGTTCCTGAGATAAGCCCATTCAGCCAAACAAACTCTTTAGCTTTATAACGCTAATAAGAAATTATTTAAATTGAATTTTGAAAGATAAACAAAAATAACTTTCAATCTAAATTAATTATATTTCAGTTATGTCTATAATAAAGCGTCGCACGAACGCGAACGCGTCTGACTGTGAAAGTGACAATGTGGGTTTGATTACCGTTTGGGGTAATTAATTATTTTCATTTCTCCGCTCTATACAGGCAAAGTACCGCGTTTAACAACAATATGTTATCTGACTTACCATAATCGTCCTGTGAACTCAACTTAGGCATTGAACTTTGTCTATAGTTCCTTTGTCTATGTTTCTTAGCATTTAACGTAGAAGCACCGGACATTGAATTATCTGTGAACAAATTGTATACGTACTTAGTATTAAGACATTTTGTTCTCATTTTCGAGACATTCCGTGTTAAGTACCGGAACTAAACACTGCGGGTCGTCTTCTTACCTAAGCGAGAGGGAACGGCCTCTAGTATTATATATTTCTTTATGTATTTTACAACACTGTAATTACTACTAGATTCTCTGTATCTTCATCGTATAGTTTAAATGAAATAGAAATACAAATATCAAAATGGACGTAGCATATTAACTCATGCCCTTTTCGTTATTATTGTTTAATGAGTACTTGAGTACTTGAGTAGTATAACTCAAAGCAGTGATATACAAGGAAATGAATTCATTTAAATAAAAAAAGTTCTCGAGTGGGAATTGAATTCACAACGTAAATACGCAATCCCACTGTACCACGACGGCGTTATAATACTAATTTTTATTAAGAATACCAATTTGAACAAAATATCATCAAGCAATTTTTGCAGAATATTCTTCTACATCAATTTTATTATCATATGTTTTTTTATTAATAATATTTTCTCACAAGGAACCCAAAAAGCTCTTAAAATTCGACATTCAATAACATTTAAGGGTTAAATTTTTTGTCGACTCAACCAAGTCCCAACTTTGCATACTCCGAGAGCAATCATAACCGTACATTGCGATTAAGCATTATCTCCTTTGTGTAAGTACAATATTTTGACTGAAATGGACTAAGTTTGATATCCATTACGACGAAAATGGTTATTTGGCGTTATTTGCGAAAGAAAGCGATTTTTAATAATTCGTTTTTTTGTAAATTTCAGTTTGGAATGCATTTTTACGTTTTTTAAGAGATTTTTTTAATATATGCCGAGTTAACCCAGTTTTAAGATACTTCGTTCCCCACGACTTAGTAGTCAGAATATTTTAAAATTGCAGCCAGCACCCAGGTTCCTTGCCTATCCTGCTAAATGCGGGATAGAGCGTGAAGCAAAAAATATCTTTACTACACTATGTAGTGATATTTAAATAAGAATAATTTTCAGCTTCCTATAATTTTATAAGTAAATAAAATAATTAAAAATGAGATTGAAATCATTTTTTATATTCTGTAGTGTCGTTATCCAATATGAAACATGAGAGTGCTGTCATAATCTTAATATGCATAGACCTAATAAATGGGTCAAAAGCTGTATAACTTATAAAGAATTGAATTTTTTATCAAATAATATATTCATATTCATTGTTTTTTTTCTTTTTTAAGTTCATTTTTTGCCCTACATTTAAGCACGGTAGGTATAAATTAATGTTTAACAAAAAGAAAAACCGACTTCTAACAACGAATTAAAAAGTGAAAAATAATTTTACAAAGATTTTATAATTTTGAAGTCGGTGCCAAGTAAAACAAACAGGCTTAGTAATTAGATATTGTAGTAAAGGTGTTGTAGCATTAGTTTGACACCGACTTCAAAATTATAAAATCTTTGTAAAATTATTTTTACTTTTTAGTTCGTTGTTAGAAGTCGGTTTTTCTTTTTGTTAAAAATTAATTTATTTTACGATTTTAAGTGATGGGTAGATCTTAAAATGATGAGTGGTGGTGGTGGTGGTAGTGGTTGTCAACGAGTGGTTGTGGTTGTCCTATGTAAAACTTCATTTAATTAGGTATTATTTTTGTGCAAAGTAACATTTTGGTATATTGCCAAGAATTTGCATAAAAAGTATTCGGGCGAATTGGGAATCTCTCTATTTTGAAGTTGGTTGAAAATGAGGACATCCTCTTTTTTGAAGTTGGTTGAAAAGAAATGCAACGATCAGGAATCTCACTTCTGACATCACTTTAAAAAGTTTTTGGTCGTCACTATTATAGTATAATCAATTTTTTACCAAAAACAATAAACTTTCTTAATTTTGACTGGACTCCATAATCGGAACCTAACCAAACTTTCACTATACTATCCTTGAAGTGTATTCTTTTAAATAAAAAAAGAATCGTCAAAATCGGTTAGCGCGACCTTGAGTTATTCGTCTATTTGTCGCGCACATACCTAATGCAAATTTAAGACTTATGTGATTTTCTCATAGATACCATTGTCAGACATGGACCAAAAAAAAATGGGACCATTCGGGAAGCTTCACCTTTGAAACAAAAAAAAAATTTTCAAAATCGGTTCACCCAGTCAAAAGTTATGAGGTAACAAACATAAAAGAAAATAAAAAAAAATACAGTCGAATTGATAACCTCCTTTTCTTACAGAAATCGATTAAAAAATAGACAAAGCGTGGCATTGACTTCCTCCACTCAAAATTCAATGTTTGGAAAACTCGGCAGTGTGAAACGGAGTGTATTAACACTGTAATCCCTCTGCCTTCCTTGCTATATACTCGTACTATAGGATTAAACTATAAATTATATATCACGAAAACTATTCGTGATATAATATATCTTGGTTCATGGAATAATTTTCATACTATATATATTTTCAGAATCATCCTACAGCATATAGCAAGGTAGGCAGGGGGAACATAGTGTAATTATATACTACAGGAGTTAATTAGACACTACAGGAATGAGGAGTGAGTACCCAGGCTCCTGCTGTTATTGTTACTGGGAACAAAAAAATATTCAACAAACTTTTCATCCCAGCTTATTTATAACAAAACCAAGGAGTCACTACATGAGCAATTTACCAAGCTCTGATGAAAATTGCCGACGAAAACACAAGTGAACTCAAAAAAAACTCAAATGAAAGCCATGAAAAATAAACTCAAATGAATAGAAATTGAAACGAACATATCTTAGATGTGATTTATTGGCCACTATAGCTCTCCATACCTACATCTGTTCATAGGCCTTAATAGGCCAAAAATATCACGAAAATTATATTCCTTAAGAAAATTAAATATTAAGCGACAAAACGCTTATCGCTTAACATCTGGACTTGTTCAAAAGTTTATCAAGTTTCAAACAGTCCCGCTCAAGAGTTCAGGGTTGTTTAAGAATTAACTCCGAAATCATTCCTCAACTACCTAATTTCTTACTGGCCGAATTCCAAATTGTTAAAATTTGTTTATTAGACGATGTAAATTACCGGTATACCTAATCTGTTTTAGGTTTAAAATTTAAATCTTAATTGTTTATTTTAGCTTCACACTGTAGCGTGAATCGCAATACACCGTGATACACCGCACATGGCAAGTTAGGCAGAGAGAATATTGGACCCATGTATTAAGGACACTCCGTTCTCATTAGGACACTTCTGTTTCCTACTCTTCGATGAATTATACGAATTATGTATAATCATCTTTGTGCAATAAAGTATTTTTGATTTGATTTGAATTCTCCAGGCTTTGGGTGTTCAGATGTGGAAGTCAACGCCGCGCTTTGCCTTGTTACCAGAGCGAGGATATTAAAATGATTATATTATTAAAATATCAAATATTTTATTTCACAATCTGTCGGTTTACTGTGCCAACAAAATCTCAACAAAATACGTTACTATTCATTATTATATTACGAGTATGTACTACGTAACACTCGCTCACATTAAAAGGACATCACCATTTACATAGCAAAATCTTGAATACCCAAGTAATTTCTATTTACAAGTGTAACGTTTAGAGCTTTCTCGTCTACCGTACAAAGTTAGCCGGATACGTTCCCTTGTGTCCTATACCAGAGCTCTAGTCAAATATTTGCATGGAACAGAGTCTTACGGCTTACCGTCCTTTAGTAGACGATGTTAGACAAAGGTCACCTACCTATATATCTAGGTGTATGATTATGTACCTGAGCTTAGGCCATCGCAATAAGCCTTTTGTTAGAAGAATGTATAATAAGGAAGCTATCTAATATGTTTTGTCGGAGAATTTAATTTAGAACGCTTTGACAAGATAGGTTTCTATTCTAACACTTAAATTGGAATTTCTAATTTTGTACTTGTACAGTGACAAAATTTTTTAATTAATTGTCAAATGAAGGATATTCGATTCATTGTGTATTAGAATGTACCAAAATAGAATGTGGTCGGAGCTATAAATATAGGAGCCTAAACACGAAAGGGGGAAAACCGCAATAACCTGTGAGGAGTTCTTCAATTCAATTCCTGGCTCCATCAACGGACTAGATTAACGACAGCATATTATTTTGAATTGGCACTTAAGCACTGTATAACTGCCAAGTGGGTCAAGTTTATTTTTTTTATTATGTTATATAGTTAGTTAGAAACAGTCCTGTTAAAAGCGTGTTTTAAAAATTCAAATTTAATAATTATATCTTAATTTTTGAGTCTCTTTTAGTACATTTCGTTTCTAAAAACTTAAAATTATACATACCTCTAGTAAACCGACCACCATGTGCCAATACATGTCTAGGCGCGATGTGTAACCTTGTGAAGCCAGGTTCACAGTTCTCTAAATAGCACATAACTTCTTCCGCTGTGTAATTATTCCCATCTATGACATGATCGTCAAAAGCTAATAGCTGGTCTCCAGGATGTAAAGCTCCACATCTGAAAATTTTTTTTTTGATTCAGGCGTTTACCAGGGTGGGCAGTGGAAGCCTAGTATAAAGACATTCCGTTTCATACTTTCTGCCGAATTTGCGACACATATCGTGTTGAATGGCGCAAAACCAGGAAATTAAAATAAACCTTTCCACCGAGAAACAATCGAACATAAGAAATATAAAAACATAAAATAATACCTACTTTTACAAGTAATCTCAAGATAGAAGTAAAGATCTTGTTGAAATTATCCATTCCATAAATTAGGACAAGCAAATATTAAAAGTACCATCGTTCTTACTCAAGTAACAATATTATTCTAATTGGCTCATGAAATTTCTAGATCAGGTAATATTAAATATTTTGTTAGCAAAATTTGAATTTAAGCATTTCAATATTTAATGAGAAGTTTACTTAAAATCTTAAGTTTACTTAACCTTCTTCGTCTAGGGAAAGTTTCGCCTCACAATAATTAGAAGTTTAGAGAATAAAAGTCCAAATAAATAATTAAAATATAAAAATATTTTGTGAGTAAGTACTTATAAAGGAATAAATATTAAATAATTTTCCTAGTAAGTATTTTGTAGGCTTATAAAATAGATCCATTTTTTTCATCCATTTTTTGATCCATTTCACGCTGTATCCCGCTCATAGCAGAGTAGACAGAGAGAACCTATTATCAAGACATTCCGTTCTTCGTTTTCCACCTAAATTCAAAACATTACGTATCGAATCTCGGTAATGACGTAGTAGGGCGGCAAATTAAAGGGGAATCGAACTCAAAACCATAGCGGTCACTGCGACATAACGTGCAACGTTTGTGGGTTCGCTTGCCATTCAGTGGAATTAATTATTTTATTTTCTCCCTCTGGTAACACGACACAGTATGACGTTGAGTTCCGTTACTCAACATGCTTTGTCTCGAATATTGGGGAACGACGTGTATTAACTCTATTCTCTCCATTACCTTTTGCCTACTATAAAATATAAAAAAAAGTTTCATTTTAATAAAATACAATCAATCCTATAAAAAAAAATACCAATTTCAATATATGTTATCATATTTTCGAGAAACGTTTTGAAATTTTTGCTACTTTTTGTTCTAAAATATCAGTTCAAAGCGTTTGTGAAACACCCTGCGGCTGAGTTACTAACGAAATATGGATTTTTACACAAATTTCTATAAAACATTTTGGATATATTATTTTTTCAACTAAAATATTGTGAGGCATAAAATAAATTATTTCG
>HE671045.1:72622-84882 GCA_000313835.2 Heliconius melpomene melpomene
TTGTGGGTTCGCTTGCCATTCAGTGGAATTAATTATTTTATTTTCTCCCTCTGGTAACACGACACAGTATGACGTTGAGTTCCGTTACTCAACATGCTTTGTCTCGAATATTGGGGAACGACGTGTATTAACTCTATTCTCTCCATTACCTTTTGCCTACTATAAAATATAAAAAAAGTTTCATTTTAATAAAATACAATCAATCCTATAAAAAAAAATACCAATTTCAATATATGTTATCATATTTTCGAGAAACGTTTTGAAATTTTTGCTACTTTTTGTTCTAAAATATCAGTTCAAAGCGTTTGTGAAACACCCTGCGGCTGAGTTACTAACGAAATATGGATTTTTACACAAATTTCTATAAAACATTTTGGATATATTATTTTTTTCAACTAAAATATTGTGAGGCATAAAATAAATTATTTCGATATATTTTTATTCGTTTATAATGATAATTTGGAAATAAGTAACGAAAAATATACAGGCCGTAGCGTCGCCTTATTTTTGTTTTATTTAATGAATACTATAATGAAATACTGAAAAAATATTTGTATTTTTGTTCATGTAGTAAATATCAATAAGCAAATTGTCCTGAACTTGCTTATGAGTTTTCTTTATTCTTGTCTTTTATTATGTTAATGTAAAATTCATAAACTCTCATTTTCCCTGAGATGGAATCGAACGCACAAAGATATCGTTTCTAGTTGAGCGCTGTCACTCTGCGCCAACGATCTACAACCTGGATTAAAAAAGCATTTCTTTCATAAAATAAGCAAGCGAATCTGTACATACTAAGTCGTTCTAAATGATCATATTTATATAGGTAATTAATATAAGCGACGTTAGGTAACATTATCTTCACGTACCGCCAAATTGGGCGGAAAGGTAAAAACTAAGAGTGCTCTTAAGATCCAGATCTTAATAGATCTCGTGGATCGTCGATTTTTCTTAACGATTACTTTAAGAAAATCGATTTGACAGACGACTAGATCGACAACAACAAAAAAGATCGTTTAATGATTCTGCTTTTTTCGAGGTACGGAGCCCCAAAGAAGAAAATGATTTAATTCAAAAACGTATACGTACATATTTCTCCTTCTGACTTACGGGAAAAGCTGAATATATGTATAATATCTAATTACCTTAGTTATTTGTTACGTGCGTACTCAATAATTTAGCAAATGATCATGATACAATCGTACAATAATTGTATTTGTAATTTTATATCTTGTTCATTTGGTTTATTTGTTACAGTTTATTGTTAATAATAATGTAATATATGATTAATATTTTTCTTTCCATAGTATTGTTATTTTTTTTATGTACCATAATTAATAATAAATATGTATTAACTTGCTATGGCAATACTGAACTTAGATTTGACTAATGTTGTCAGCATCTAAACATAATATTTTTTTTCTGCGTTTTTAAAACGTTAATTTTGTTTACATGTGTGTGGAATAACATTTTGAAAATATTAAAGACTCATACATGCTACTAGTGAAGTTGCCATAGCAAGTGATTTAGATTCGGGGAGTGATTACCACATTATATGCGAACTGTGATAATTTTAAATTAATCCATATTCTATATTATATATTTACACATACAACAAAAAAAAACGTTTTATTAACAATTTACCTATTAATAAAATTAAAAAACTTACAACTGAAGCCAAATAAAGTTACTTTTAAGGCAAATCACATAACAACTTACCTATCACTAATACTTGCTGGCAAAATACTATCAATATAAATAGCATTGCATGTACCGACTCTCTGGTACGTATCTGATCCTGAACTGTAAACATCATCAGAATATCTTTGATTGCTTAAGAACAAGCCAAGATCCTCATTACACGGTCTCTCGATTTCAATTAGTAATGGACCGGTGGCCATCTTGACGGACTCCATGATTGATACATCGTATTCTATGGTGAGACTTGTCACTTGAGGACAGTTTTGAAGAATTTGATGAACTTCCGACAGTGTTTTATTTGTTAATGATATCTAGAAAAGGCAAATTATTTATTTATTTAAATATGCTGTATATTTTAAATTTATTTGTTAATTTTTAATTCGAATGTAAAATCTATCTAAGAAGTAACTACACCACCACCAGTACAATTTTACTCGTAGATGATTAAGATTCACATTTAAACTTATTTTTGGTAATGGTTAATCCTTTACTAAAAATATTTTTGAATCTGAATATCTGTCTCTAACATAAATAGGTTTAAAACAACAAAATAGCATACTCATACTTACATGATCTACCTTCAACAATCTGTCACCAGGTTTTATCCTAGAAGTGTTGTAAGCTGCACCACCAGGCCTTATATGAGTTACAACTAAGGGTAGAGCATCCAGAGATCGGCTATTCAAAACTAAATCTGCACTAGGCGCTGAGTTCTCCGGCAGTCCACCGCGTATTGTCACCCCCAGTGACCCACTTATTTTTTCAACAGGCACTTCTGCTAGCTTGGTCGTAATATATAAAGAATTTTGGGACGCCGAAAGTGAATTCGAACTAAATGATCCTAGAACAACGTTTCGAAATAAATATTTATTTCATTTATAAAATATATAGTCACCATATTATAGCAGTAAAGCAGGTCCCAATGACGTGAAACGATATAAACTGGTTTGAAATAAACCTTTTATGGTTAAGCTTTTGCGGAAAATTCTCAAAATAAATTGTTAACTTGTGTCTGTTTGTGGCTTCTGTTTGCTGGTTCCTAACTTTTTGACAGGATGTTGGATTTATCTTGCAATTTTTCTCGTTTTATTTCTGTGTGCTTTCCGGATTTCGTACGAAATTACATAAAATGTGGTATTCTCATTATTTTATCGGAGTAAAGGTGTACTTCACATTAGACAGAATAAAAAATATTGTAATCGCAATGTCCATGATTACACATTTTAAAATGTTTTAAATTCAAAATTAAAATCAAACTCAGTTTTAACGGAATATTTTTTAGAAAAAATAAATAAAACCGACTTCAAACTATATTTATATGCACAAACATAAACCAAAATTGAATTATAGAAAGTAATATTTTAATTTCTTCAAATTAAACAAATTTGAAAAACCTAATTTCTATTATTCTATATTTTATTTTTGTCGTTGGATAACATTATATAATCTATATACGAGTATTAGTTAGCTTACCATAATTGGGCATATAATATTCGACTTCTAGAGACGCTCTCTCTTCGACATTGTCTAACAACCTGAGCACTTCTTCATTAGTCAATCTTGCTGTTGATATACCGTTAACGCTGCATATTCTGTCGCCTGGCGCTAGACGATCTGACTCTTGGGCTACAGAGTCCTTCGTGAAACCCACGATCGATGGTACTACTCCTGGTTCTGAACGACCTGGAGACAATGAAATGAAATGAAATGTTTAACATTATAAAAAATTGAAAGATTGAGCTAAAAAAATAAATCTAATACTTTTTAAGAAAACTTTTTACTCATTCCAAGAGGTCTTAGATAATTTTCAAGACTTTTTTGATATTAGGGTATTTATATTAACCTTCAAATTTATATACGTTTTCTAAATAAGTATTTTTCTTTTATAAATTTAAAACAACACTTTCTATTTGTAAAAATTAACAATGTTGTTAATGCCTTATTTATTAATTGCTATTTAACATAACTACAATATTTACGACTATGTTTTTTAGTTCGCTACAAAAAAAGTATTTTAAAACTGACGCCGTAATGTATATAAGCAAAAAGTACATTCTATATAAAATAAATGTTCCTCCGAGCGATATTTCAACATACAGCCACGTATACTTAGAAAAGTCTCAATTTCTCTTCACCACTATACCTCGTCTTCTTCACGAGTTCTTTTTTACTAATAACAAAAAATCTCAAAATTTTTGTATAAATAATAGTCATAGCTATATGTTTTTTTAATATTATGCTGAAACCGGATAATATAATAGGGTAGGCTGAGGGAACCTATTGTTGATATACTCCTCTCCCCACTTTATGTATTTACCATGCTTTGGTACAAATTAATATAATGCCTTTCTCTAGTGGGAAACCATAACCCTCACGTTTATAGTTAGATGTTGTGAAGCTGCGCCAGGACTCGCGACTCATGACAGCCCCATCATATATTAATAGTTAATCATTTGGAATATCTTAATAATATATTAACATAGATCAAGCCATCAATTATGAATCAGAGCAAACGTGGAAATTAGTTCCCGACCGTATGTGAATATATAGATTGATATCATAGAACTAGATTTGAGCTTTAAATACTATATTAAATTATAGATAGATCAATCTTAAGCTTTTCAAAGTTGTA
Source organism: Heliconius melpomene melpomene (assembly GCA_000313835.2). Classification (NCBI taxonomy): domain Eukaryota; kingdom Metazoa; phylum Arthropoda; class Insecta; order Lepidoptera; family Nymphalidae; genus Heliconius; species Heliconius melpomene. The sequence continues at coordinate 76,956 of HE671045.1, forward strand.
AATATCTATATATTTATAACAAAATTGAAACTAATCGGTGTCTATGTATCGGTGGAAAATATATCGGAAAATCTATTATTGAGGGTATGTAACAAAGATTTTAATTACGATACTTACTTGTAATAATAACCACACTAAAAATAATGATTATACGAGTAATTATATATATTTAAATACACTTCAATAAATATTCGTGTAGTTCAAGTGGTCGAAGCCGCGCGAGTGCCGTTAGTTATAAGTATAGTTTAAGTTTGCTGAAATTATTGAATTTTTATTAACTCAGTCGTAGTAAATATTAAGTTATTAAAAATTAGCCTAATAATTTACTAGCTTTACGCAAATGATTTTGTTAGCATGGTTTTCCGTTTTCCTTAATTTGTTTTCTCGCGGCTTTCTTTTAACGTTATTTTTTTTATTAAAAGCTTAAATTTATTAATAACAATTTTAATACAATTTTTAGTCCCTATATTACTGAAGACGAAGAGTTTTTAATTTCCCTTTTAATTAAACTTTTTTCAAAATGATAAATTATTTGACAAAATTTTCCTAGCAGTTTTTCAAATAGTTTCTTATCATTTTGAAAAAAGTTTAATTAAAAGGGAAATTAAAAACTTGTTTGCTAGGCAAAAAGAAGATTCCACAATATATAATACAAGCCGTACTTTGGTACAAAATTTAACGTTTCGATTCCACTATGAGAGGTGCCACAGGAAATTAAAAAGTAACAAAGTTTACATTTGCGTTTCAGTGAGTATCAATAATACGTAATACTTACATTGCCGAATAATAAAAAACGAACAGAATAAAAGAAGAAGAACAGAATTGCGACTCGCACTTGACCGGTCAAGTAAGAGTCGGAATTATCTGCTGAGGATTCTTTACCACGTTTCGGTTTTTTCCTATATGCGTGTCGTAAGTTCTCAGTTCGTGTCGAATTTCATAATTGTAGGTCAATGGGAAATATCTCCAAGTTACCGTAGATCTGGATATTTAAAATTAATTTTGCCTTTATAAATGGGATGCGTACCGACAAACGAACAACAAAGTGATCCTATAAGAGTTCTGTTATTTTTTGTGGTACAGAACCCTAAAAAAGCAACGTCTCGTTTTTCCCGCATAGCAGGTTAGGCACATTGAACTTAGTGTTAGTAGTCCGTTCTCCACTGTCTGCCGAATTTTCGAGACACTTCGTGTTAAGTGGTGAACATCGCCTTTCGTCTACCAGATCGAGAAAGTGAAAATGAATTAAATATTATCAATTTCTCGAGTAGGCCTCGAACCCCCAACCGACGCATCCCATTGAAAAATTATCAAAATAATTTATTAAAATAATATGAAAAATCGAATTATCCTACAGAAATAACACGAATTTAGCCGTTATATAAAAATAACTAGAGCAAGCGTTAACAATGTCATAAAGTTTGCACCATAAAAGAATAACGATTGATCGTAAATAGGAAGTAAGATATAAAATAGTCTTAACTGAACTCAATTTTAAACTTTTCACGTTCAAGTTGTAAATTTTTGATTTTAATTAACGTTACGCTATTCTTCACATAATTTTAAAGAATTTTCTTCCAGTTTCAGCACAAAATGTTTCAAATTTGGGAATAGTGTACAATGGAATATCACTATCATCACTATCATTCTTTATGCCTACTCTGTAATGGAGGAAAAAGCGTATATAAAGCTATAGTCTTATCCCAAATTCCAAAATGTAATAGCGCGACGGTTGTGGATACGACTCCCAATCGGAGAAATGAAATGTTTAATATTTTCATTTCGTCGCTCTGGTGCCGAGTCAATGAGTTACATCACTGAAGTCGCAATTTCTGGAGAATCCGGCGGAAAGTGGACACCGGAAGTGTCTTAATGGGAACGGAGTATCTTAACACTATGTCCCCAGGTTCCCTCTGCTTCTCTGCTCTGTGCGGGATACTGGAAACTAAATAAGGAGAATATCATAAAAAATACCTACAATCTAGCCCTTGATTAATCTTCAAAATATATGAAAGCAACGTTCGTCATTGCATCTCAGTTTTACATAAAGGTTGATAAGGGTATTATTTACATACGAGTGAGAGTATTCAGATATTCACATTTTATTAAAGTAAACAACTTTATTTGTTCAGCCAAAATCGCAACTCCTTTCTTTTGAATAATTCGAGAATTCATAAGAAGATAAATATTTATCTATGCTTTATCTTTTCTATTTATTTTGTATGTATTCTGAGTTACATATTCGATACAAATGTAATGATTTTTCTTAAACGTTTCTTTTAGGAATCTATTTAAGTTGCGTTACTTTGCATTTGAGGGGTTCTGGCGCACCTCGGGGGAATGTTCAATATTTTCTCTAGGTTCCCATGTTCCTCTGCTATGTGCGCTATACAAGTGCGCTATACATATCAAACTATTCCAAGAGGTTTAAATCGACTTTTAAATTTACTTACGAATATAACTTAACTTCGATAGTCGTTTACGTATTGAAAACGAATGTTAGCTAGCCTACATCCGTTTTCAACTGTGTTAACATTGCCAAACGATCGACGTTACCCGATGCGATGGCCAATGCTAGTTGTACGCAATTACAGATATTATTACGCTATAAGCTTCAGTGAGCTTTGGGTGAGAACCAAATGACTGTGTTCAATGGCGCCTAAAGCCATTTCTACCGCACACCACATGTTTTTGGGAATAAAATGTTTTTGCGATTTTGCAGGCATTTAGGCTATCCGTTTTGAATCTAATTGTGAACGATGGTTGTGGGATCAATTTCCAGTCGGGGGAATTTTCATTTTTGTTAGGTTGTCAACAGGCATTAAGCGGAGTTCTGCATCTCAACAGGCAATGTTTCGAGAATTGAGCGTAATATGGGGTATGGAGTACAACTTAACACAAGGTAATGTCTGACGATCCTGTTATGATGGAATGAAAATAATTATTTGCCTCGAGTGAAGATCGAATATACAGTAAATATGTAACTGAGCAACTGCGCTACGTTGGCGTTTTCTAAGCTAAGTTTTTTTCTATATAAAATTTTATGTTTTTCATCAAAATCTCCGTCTGAATTGTTCTTTTAAAATTCTATTTCTACTATGTCTAATTTAGAGTAATATAAATGCAAAGTTTACAAATTTACTGCCCAATTACGATAATAGCAAAACATTTGAATGGTTGGAACGTAGCTGGAATATATAATTTGTAAATATCAGCTTCACGCTGTATCCCGCAGACAGCAAGGTAGGCAGAGGGAACCTAGTGTTAAGACACTCCGTTCCCCACTTTCCACCGAATTCTGGAGACATTGCATATTGCGGGGGCACAACCAGTCGATTTTACTGAGACACTTTGTGCCCTTGTGCCACAACTGGCCTAAAAAATATAAATTTAAGAACAAAATCTGCTTGTCACGCGAATATTGTGGGTTCAATAACTCGAAGAAATAATTATATCAATTAATTTCTCCGAATCTGGTATAACAGACTGCCGTTGCTTTCCGCCACTCAATATGAAATATATCAAAGCCGAGAAGTTTTAACATTAGATTCTCTTTATCTTCCTGCAGAACCTGAAACCCTAAAAAAAACCATTAATTAGATATCTTAGAGATTAGAGTAGGATATTTGAATAGACTGAGATTGTACTGAGAACGATAGTTCCTTACTATCGGCACTACAGTGTATATCCTCCCTAAGTAATTTATAAATAGCTACATACGATCAACGTAAAACAAGTTTAAATGAGCGAACCACGTTGCCTAGCAACGGTTATTAGAGCCTAATGAGAGCTAATTTTACGTTTGTGCCTTCACTGCGCGAGGGGACGGGACGTATTGTCGGTATAATTTAATTTCGAGTTGTTGATTGTCGCATCGATAAAAGGTAAATATTGTAACAATCATATAAAATAATATTATTCGCTATTTTATATTTCTTGTATTTTAATTTGATTTATTTATTTATTAATATCGTTAATTTGGTAGAGGCCCTCGAGGAGTCACTGCTCCACGGTATGTAATTAAGTCGAATTTTGAAGACATGAGACATTTCCAGAGCGAGAAAATGAATAAATAAATTATTTATTCACTGTGTGGGAATCGAACCCACAACCTACCGCATTAACAGTAGTAATGTACATATAGAATGAAAAAAAAAACATGCTTAGGTTGTTTGGGCAAAACAAGAAAATGAGTGATGAAATACTGACACAAGAAGATTTATGATGCAATTGTAAGTGGTAAGAGTGGCAGGGTGAGGATATCAGTTGACTTTCAAAAACACGGTATCCATGATACTTGATAGGATGGATAGCTCACTTAAAAAGCATGAGAACCCCTCGGACGAGGGATGTAAGAAGAGATTGATGATAGAGGACGAGGCGAAACTCTTATGTAGAATTATTTACAGCTTGTACATTTTTAATTAATACCTTAAATATTATAAACCTTCCAATTCAATATAATTTTAAAGATTAATGACAAACAGTAGCCAAGTACATTTTTCTTTAGTTATAAAATATTTCTGTGTAATAAATAACCGAGCTGTAGTGCCAAGTGTTAAGATATTAGACGTGACTTCACGATGAAATGAATATAATGTATGAACGTACCTTCTAGCGAAGATATAATTATTATATACAGGGATATTAAAATTTTAAAATTTCCCTAATTATTTATAACAAAGGAAATATATAATGTCTTAACATTAAGTTCCTAGATTCCCTCTGCTTACCCTGCTATGTGCAGAATGCAGCGTGAAGCAAACACAAGGAACTAAAAAAAACATTACAAGTTCTTAATTTAGGATTTATTTTACTTTTTTCCTAATGGCTGGCAAAAAGAAACTCAATTTTACAAATCCAATTCAGGCCATGAAATAATTTCTTTTTGGGAACCTAACATAGCACTTCTACTTTGTTAAAGGCCGGACAAACGAAAATATTTTAATTTTACGTATTATATCTCTTCATCTATCTAAAAGAGACAGTTGAGACCTCGGTTGACCTTCGAGAACACAGCTTCGATGTGGTGGAAGGTCACGTAAAAATCATGAGAGGTAGATGAAAGTAGAAATATAAAGAGAACGTTTGTTGCCCCGTTTTTTCTGGCTAGCGATAAAATGAAGCTAAAGCGGTCAGCAGACGTAAAAGGAAGTTAGTGTCACGACACATCTTTCTCCTCTTCCGCCTAAATTCCAGACATTGCGTATTGAGTGGTGGAGCTCCATGCCGTTCATTGTCATACCAGAACGGGGAATTAAAACAAATACTATACTCCATTATAAAATAAAACGGAACACTTCGATAATTGGCGGAAAGTAAGAAGCGTAGTGTTTTTACCCTAGGTTCTCTCTGCTTACCATGCGTGCCGGGAAGAGGCGTGAAACCTAAATAAAAAACCTTAATTATTTAACAATAGTTAACCATTACAATCAATTATTCTCAAAATATTAATACAAGACAATAGTCTATCAAAACTGATTTACACAACAAACGCTACCGACGTACGTCTTAAAGTATTCAGGTCGCTTCCCACATTTGCATTTGAAGCGCTCTCGTACGGATGCATTGATTACACTTTAGTTGGTAATACATCGCAGTGCTATGAGAGCTTGTACTATGTCGATAGTATATAATAAGCAATAGAAACAATTATTTAAAGCATTTTAGCCTTATAGGATATAGAAAATCATAGTGAAATATTTATTTACATTTATATTTCCATTTCTTAGCTCTGGTGTGGAGGCAAAGCACGGCGTTGAATTCTGCCACTCAACACGCAATGCCTCTAGAGTTCGGCAAAAAATGCGAACGGAGTGTCTTAACACTAGGTTTCTTCTTTTTACTCTGCTTACCCTGCTGTGTGCGGGATACAGCGTGAAGCTGATAAAATAAAATGTACAATAAAGTATAAATAAATAATATATCTATATGTTTTTAAAATTTGCTAATTTTTGGCCGTCCTGAAGCAGTGATTCAGTAGTTTTAACTGACGGTTGTTGGTTCAATTCCCTCAATCCTAGGTCTAATGAGAAGGAAAAAGGGGGGCGTCACCGTCACTTAACATGTAATGTCCCAAAAATTAGGTCGAAAGTGTGGATCTGAGTGTCTTTTCTAGTGTGACCCTAGCTAGGTTCCCTCTGTTTACTCTGCTGACTATGAAGAAAGTGAAGTGAAGCTGCAAAAAATAAGACATTTCCAATAAAAAGTATATACAGATATGGCTCTATTAGGTATTTACATTTAAATTTAGTATTACTTAACATTATTTTAAAACGGCAATAAATACAGCCAGCTCTTAAAAGTCGCTCAGATCAAACTGTAAATGCTCTTTACAAAGAACGTAGCCTAAGTGGATCTCTTGAATTAAAGATATTCCACGATCCTGCTAAGGGTAATGTAGACAAAAGACAAAATTGTATTGTAAAATTTGTACAATAGATTCGATTACCGTGTAATACATATATTTCTATTAGTAGTATAGTAAAACAAATGATATATATATATTGAAATAGTACGTTTGAAAACAGCGGCATTTGAACCCGCGCCTCTTGTTTGGCTTCCAAGCCCTGTAGACTGTCTGTACTATCTTCCATCTTCATAAATTTCCACACATATAATATTAGTAAAAAGTACAATTTTCTGCTTAAACTTTAGCGGAGTATCATTAGACTAGGTTCCCCCGGTCTACTTTCTTTGCGGGAAAGAGCGTGAAGCTGAAGGAAAAACATAACTTTTTCACTAACATTTTTTTCACCGGTCTCTTACTTAAAACACTGCTAGAATAAGCTTACCGTAAAGGATTTTGCAATTTCAAATGCGTTAGACTAATGTACTTTGATGTAAAATACTTAATGTATTATAATTTTAGCAAGCACTTAGGTTTTCTTTCTTTGGAAACCTTTTAAATGTATGCGCTTAGCATAGTGGTAAAAAATCTGAAAACGGAGATAGCGGGTTTGATTCTAAATTAGAATATTTAATGAATTAGGAACATTTTTCTTGTTTTGTTACCTTATTTATTTAATATTTGCATTTGCATTTAATATTTGAGTTATTTAATATTTGCATTCCTTCGCTCTGAAAGCGCGGCGTTGAGTTCCGTCACTCAACACACAATATTTAGAAAATTGAGCGAAAAGTGGAAAACGGAGTGTCTTAACACTAGGTTTGCTTTGCCTACCTTGCCATATGTCCATTACTCGTTATCAACCAACATACCACACTGACTTCAATTCGTTATTCAAAATACGTATTCAAAGGAATATCTACTAGTCTTATGTGCAACAGTATCAAATATACTGCAGCAACAAATATGCTCTTCAAGTGAAGACAATATTTCTTTGAAATTTCATATTTCTCAACACATAGCTGAATCACGTTACAGTTCTTATCTACGTTACAGGTCTTTGTTTAACGATAAGAAGAAAACAGAACATTTTTTTAAATACTCTAGAGACATTTAAAAAAAACATTTTTTTTTTCTTTATAAAGAATTACTAATTTCCTAGTGATAAATCTCTTTTAATAAGAAAATTGGAGAAGAGGATCCATTTTATTCAAATAATCTATAAACATAAATATTATATAAGGATTTTTATATTCACAGTGCATTTTCAATATTTTTTATAGAGAAGTCCGAGGGAATGAAGTTAACCTTTAAGTATGGACGTCGGGTCTCACAGACCCATCTAGTTCTACGAGTTCTACAAATCGGCCACTTCTCGGTGACCTTTGCCACTGAGTCGCTCAGTACCTTTCGTATTAATGACAAAATGAATGTAGATTATAGATTAGATAACTTTCTAAATGGGCCCTGGGTCTGTCAGACCCGACGTCCATGTTTCCCATACATGAATGATTTCAAAACACCATATATTTTTATAATATTACAAAATATACTTTAATATTTTAATTGTATTATTTG